>JAQJVL010000740.1:262500-373636 GCA_035578905.1 Stictocephala bisonia
TAGATTCTTCTGGGTTGACGAGCCAGCTCTGTCATGGAACTTCGGACGCAGGGGAATTCAAGAAGCTTCTAGATGGAGACCTGCGGGTGATATAAACGGCCCGGATACCAGTCAGTCAGTCAGTCAGTCAGTCAGTGAGTCTAGAGCCTACAGCCGGGTGTTTGCAGCGACAGTGAGCGAGTTCTACAGTGAGCGTGAAGTGTCCGAGTATAGTGAAGTGGTCTACGGAGAAGTTACCGGTGAGTGGTTCGTTGTGGGGATCAACGAAGGAGCAGTGCGGTACTTGTGGACGACTTCTGAAGGGACACTGAAGAAACTGTGAGTGAACTGTTAGCTTTGGACTGTAGGTAGTAGGGAATCTAGTAAAGTCAATTAGTAGTCAGTAATTGTAAATAATAGTAGGGAATCTAGTAGAGTCACTTTATAGTTAGTAATTGTAAATAATAGTAGAGAATCTAGGAAAGCCACTTTATAGAGCTAGGAATTGTAATTAAAAGAAAGGAATTTAGTAAAGTCACTTTGCAATTAGTAGTTGTAATTATTGATGCCATCTAAGATTGTAAATATAAATTAGTTTAACTGTAACAGTAGGCCTAATAGTAAATTGTACTTTTCACAATAGTTTAAAGTTAAGGAAATAATCCATTTAATTGTAATAAGTTAATTTTATAGATTTAATAAATTTAGTAATTGTTTAGTATAACGTGTTCCTTATTTGTAAAACCCACATAGCGATTAATTATTTATGAATTAGGACGTAAAAACGTCACAATATATATATATATATATATATATATATATATATATATATATATATATATATATATATATATATATATATATATAAAAGAGAAAGCCCTCTCACTCATCACTAATTCTCCCAATTACAGTAATCCTATAGAGCAGACATTTGGTACACATGTTTGTTGTATGCTAAATTGGAAAACTAAAGTATTTTCGTCTTGATAAAGTACTCATAAGAGGTAGAAAACTGCATAATTTAAATGCATTTGACATATAACGTTTTGAACAGAGGACCTACTTCAAATATCCGAATATACGATCCAAGTATGGATATTCCCAGTACTTAATCGCGTTGGTCACGTACGACTAGTATATTTATGTTATGTATAATTGTTCAAATCCAAGAGTCTATGTTGAAATATATATTTTTAAATTCGTATATCATTATTGTTTTATGAAAAGAACAATTAAGCAGCCTAGTTCGACGGATACTCGATATGAATCTGACGATGGAATCCCTAATTTAGACTTATCGTACAAGAAGTGTGATGGAAAGGTGGTCTAATATTTTTCAATAAATCTTACACTCCTGGGGTATTTCCGATTTTAAAAATATGTTTGGATTTAAATTAATTAAATTTTGGAATATAAATCTGGTCTCGTCCTCTTAAAAATTAGCGGCAAATCCTATACGTTCTATTAAAAATTCTCATATTAGCAAACCTGTACAGGTTTTGAAATTATTGCTACAACATAATTTTGCTAAGACCTCTTGTAAATGATTACCAACTATACTTATTCTTACCAAATAAATGTTCTTCTTCTTATACTAATAATTTCAAACATCTTATGGTTATGATTCCTTTCATACATTATATTATAATTTGTTTACATCAGATAAACAACAGTTAATACAGTTAATTGTTTAGAATTTGTTGTATTATTTGGTTGTGCCCTTCAGATGTTATAATCATGATGAACGGCAATGTTATTACACACTTGTTCGCGTCAGTGTTATATAGGCGATTGTTTCAAAAATTAAAACTATGATGTCTTGGTAAAGATGATATTGACGATTTACTTATGATTCTACAATTAATTTGTTTCTATGTTTATAAATTTCTTAATTTGTTCAATATATTTGTAATAAATCAGCCTCTTTGAATATAAATCTTTTAATTTGTTTTATAAGTCAAATTTGCATTTAAATTTTAAACTTTTCTCTTTTATCATTCGTTTTTTCTATAATCTTAAATAAAAAAGGAAAAACTTTTCTCTAATCCCTGTTTCTCCTTTTTATTAGTAGGCCCCTACAATGTAGTGACACTGCAGTGGGCCGCAAAGTTTTACTAGCTAATTTTAGACTGTCTAGTGCATTATTTTATGTTTACTTATTTTGTGCTTGCCATTTCTACTTGGCATGATGGCAAGTTATTCCAAGTTTGAGAATTATTAGTTTTGTAATTAATAGATTTTTACTGTGGAATCAATATTTTCTTATTCTTCTTTGTATTTTTCAAAGACTCGCCGTTGTTGTAGGTAAAAATAGGCTAATGTATATTCAAAAGTACAGTCGTCCTATCTCGAGAGAGGGAGGGTTTGTCCCGCTCAGACACTGATGGCTCCGTCCCATATGTGGCAACCATGAATATGTAGGTCTCTTGCATTATGCGCAGAGTGATTTGTGGCAGTGTTAATATGAGATATCCAAGCAAATTACAGAAAGGGATCTGCGCTGGACCTTCAAAGAAGTGTCCTTTTTGTGTTTGAACTTCCTGTCAGCCAGTGGCAGTCGTTTACTGGTTCAGAGAACAAATTAATGACGGATATTGATTAGTACAATTTCTAGTTCTTTGATACAAAGTTGAAAAACCTTGGATCATAGAATATGATGGCACATATGTTACTGATAAGAACCTCCCACAAGTTCGTGTATCACTACCAGATATGTGTCGTCACTCGTCCATCTGCGCCACGCGGATGTGATGACTTCATTTCCCCTTTGGTGTGGACGTACACAATTACGGCTTATTGCTCAGCTAACCATTCACTTTCTCTTAGCTGTTGCCAAATTGGATCGTCTTATCCTCCAGGATTACAGTGTGTATAAGCTACTCCAAACAGGATGTTTAGCGATTGAGATAGTTAATAAAGGAAATACGTATCGCTCAAGGCCGTAGCCAGGAAAAATTTTCGGGGGGGGTCCAGGTCAGGGTCAGGACAATATTGATTCTCATTTAAATTAAACCCTTCTAACACTAATTTTCATGGTTATTTTATAAATGTTAATTTTGCCTAAAATATTATAGAATGTTAAAAACTATTTAGTTTAAGTAGAAATTTTATTTTTATTTTTAAATTTTCTTATATAGCCTAATATCAAAATAAAAAAATAGAATAAAATTAAATATTAATTGGTACCTTTATTAAAATCAAAGAGATACAGTAATCCATTACCACTCAACAGTATTGATTAAATGATTATTTATAAGAAAGTGGGAAAAGTAAGAGAAAATTAACCATTAAACAACCAAGTTAACTTTCATTTTTTATATTTTACTATAAATTAAACAGCACTGTGGTTAAAACAAAAGAAAACGGTTACAACACAAATTGTAATCTTCTGCTGTGTTTTGAAACAAAAATGTCTATAACTTCTTCTGTTGGTATCGATATACTCCTGTGAACTGACATCAAGGCTAGTCCACAAAGCCGGTCTTGACCACTGGCGTTTCTCAAAAATGTCTTTAATCTCCTGAGTGTTGAGAATGTTCATTCTGGCGTGCAAGTGGTTACTGGGAGAGTTGAAAATATTTGTAGAAGCTTGAAGATGTTCGGGTAAAAGTCTTTGTTGCATTCTGAAAGAGCTTCAATAGCACTTGATGGACGATCACATTCTGCCTACTTTTCCCAATAAATCTTCCACAAACCAAACTCAGCTTCCAGTAAGTCCATGTCAACTTTATTCTGGTAAATCTTCAAGTATTCCAAATCCAAAACATTAGAAGTCTTGCAACATACAGACGGCAACAACGTGTCCAAAGCCTGGAAAACTCCTTGGTGATCCAAGAATCGTCCTTGCAGCTGATTGGTAAAATCGTCAAGCACTGGAATCGCCATTGCAATGCGAAAATATTGCTCTGGATCTGAAGTTTGTATGTTGCATCGGTTGCGCTGTGATGCATTGACACGAGGAAGCTTGATCTCTTCACCAAAATCAGATAGTAACAATTTAGCTGTCTTGAAAATTCGAGAAAATTCCACCTCAATGTTTTTTCGCATACTTTGAAAGAGGTCCACTATGTTTCCTACATGATCTGTTGCAGACTTTAAATCACAAAGCGGTGACTGTAATACTTTGCAAAGAGTCACAGTATGTGAAAACACTTTAGCTATGAAACATAAGCTAATAACAAACTCCCCACAAAGTAAAGCTCTCACAAATGATGACGCTTTTGACGACGTATCCATGTCTTTGTCACTGCTTAGGTCTTCCAAGGTGGCAATAATTGTTTTGAAGAGTTCCCGAAATTTAAGTAGGCTGTTATGGTTCTCAACCCACCTAGTTTCACACATCGATGTAAGTGTTTTCCATTGTGACTCAGGGTTTTCTGTTTTAATTTTCTCTCTCAGCAAACCCATTCTTTTAGGGGAGCTTTTGAAAAAACTTATCACTGACTTGACCATTCCTACACAATTTCTCACACTCTGTAAGTTGCATGAGTGACATAGAGCCAGGTTCAACGAGTGTGAGCAACAATGTATGTAGAGGGCTTCTGGGTACTGTTTTTTTATCAAAGCTTCCAGGGTAGTAACCTTCCTCCCTCCATCCTTGTAATACCTAATCATGGATTGTATGTTGTAATTTGTAAGCATTGTAGTATCATTCAAATCTAAATATTACCAAGCATTAGGTCTAAGCACGGAAATCCACAATGATGTTATATACTCGTATATTGCTGGATTCTCTGTTTTGCGATTATTTTATAATTTAACTTGTACCTTGATTAATTTTTACTACTAGTAAAATTTCGGGGGGGGTTTTGACCCCCTAACCCCCCCTCTGGCTACGGCCTTGGTATCGCTGTATTAACCACTACTGCTTATACATAAGTCTCTTCTTGCTAGTTTTTTCTATTCATTGTTTCCAAAATGGTTTTACGTCATTTACTCATTTTCGAAAGTAAATAATGACACACTTAAATAATGGTCCAACTTCAAAACCCATTCTATATTCGCGATCAAGACAAAATGCTACATAATTTATAAAACAATAGCTACATAGCTACATTTATAAAAACAAATATTTTCCGCTTTTTCATATTTTCCCGGTGTTTCCACTGACAAAATTGATCATATTCTTGTTTCTTAGTTATTTATCTACTACGAAACAAATGTCCGCCACATATCGTCAAGGTTTCTCTTCTATATAAATACCATACTATTATGGCCTATATGACAGTTATCTTGTTGCATACGCTTAGAAACGCTTGCCGTACGAGTTGTAACGAGGTAGCGGAAAAGTAGCCCCTGGAAAATTACCCCTCTGTAACTGCCTACGTCACTTTGACGTCACAAAAACATTATTTGGACATCTGACGAAACTGATGTCCGCGACCGGAAAAGCACCCCCCCCGCGACCAATCTATTAAACTCGCTGAATGTAATGATACAGTCTAATATAAATTTATAATCAAATACAGGGAGTTTTTATCGACTTTGTAGCCTTTGGAAAATTACCCCCCCTGGCCGACTGTGTCGGGGTGGAAAAGTGCCCCCCAGGCTGGCTCAGACTTTAGACTGTCGATAAATCTACATAACTGAATTTCATTATTAAATCATAGGGACTAATATTTTATACAGTGAAACAGGTATCGTCGTACCGAGATTTTCATGTTTTTATTAATGCGCCAGCTTTATGTATTTACCATTTAACTATTTATCCGATAAGGACACAATTTTTATACAGAGTCAAATACATTCTATTGAATATTTTGCAGTCTCAGGGTGTTATATTTAAGACAAGTACACTTGTTGGTTTTTTAGGGAAACGTTTATCATATTCAAGATAGTCGGTATACTGCTTGTAATACTCATTCTTAGTTGTAATACTCACCAAATGCATGGTTATTATACACACGATATTACTATGGATCAATGAAGTTACATAGATATCAGTTTACATTTTTTTACAAATTGCGTAAGGAACCATACATGTCAAACACCAAATCAGCATGCCTACCGAATTTCTCACAAAAATATTAGGCACTTTTTTCACAAACGTAAAATTCCCTAAATATCGAATATTGTTTTACTTTTGATATTGTATCTCGGTTTGAATTCAAATGGACACTTATTTTTTAAGTTTATAAATCCTCATCCCAATGACTGTCTTGGTAAAAAAAAAAGAAAACAACAATCTTCAGGCAACATGTATACGAAACAAGTTAACACAAATAATTCTGCGCGTTGAATATTTATTTACTTACATAATATTACAGTATCAAACTCTATTGCGCTTATTTTATTGTACAGTACTTTTTAGGTACCATATTCGCTACTACTTGAAAAATTTCTGAACATAGGACATGATTTTTGTAAGATTAATATAATTGAATAAAATCAAAGAACCTATGCAAATTATTGTGATGTTATATGATATGTCAAGTTTTTCTCTTTGGATTTAAGAATATCAGCCCATTTTAAATAGTTATATTGGGTGGTAGATTACAGTTAAAATCTTATGTTAAAGCCAGTTAAACTCGCATAAGAAATTGAACTAATAATGCTTAACTAATTTTCATATGGTAGATAACTACTATCGTTATTTAATGATAATAAACTGATTACTTAGTTGATCAAGATTATGTTTGAAAAAAAAAAATTATGTTATATTTCCTGAATAGTAACGAATGCTCAGGTCATTTAGAATTAATAATACAGCAACGCACACAGAATAGAACTCACTCAACATGCCTTGGGGGAGGGGGAGTAATTTTTCCTGACCGTAAACCACGGGTGGGCAGTAACTTTTCCTGACCGTACACCACGGGTGGGCACTAATTTTTCCTGACCGTACACCACGGGCGGGGAGTACTTTTCCTGACCGTACACCACGGGTGGGCAGTAACTTTTCCTGACCGTACACCACGGGTGGGCAGTAATTTTTCCTGACCGTAAACCACGAGTGGGGAGTAATTTTCCAGTCAGCATAAATCCACCCAGTACGGCCCTAATTCTTGCACTAGTATCTTAATTCATTACGTAATATCATTCAATGATAATAATATACCATTTAATAGTTTCAAAACGAAGAAACGGCTAAAATCTTAATGTTAGGAGTTCGCGACTGGAAAAGTAGCCCCTCATCTGTGACATCAAAGTAACATATGCCTACACAAGGGGGTTACTTTTCCAGGGGCTGCCTTTCAGGCGCCCCGTTGTAACCAGTACGATCGCGAGTAGAACAAAGCTGTGAATTTCTTGTTCGTAATGACTCACCATGGCAGAGATACATTGACCTAGGCTGCGGGTGGGTAACCTCTCGATGTTTACCTCGTGAGTCACCCAGACACTCGACTGAATCACAGGTATTCCGGTGAAACCCAAGTGAGGGCCAGGCTGGCTGTAACAGGCCCATTAAAACAGCAATACCGTTATTAATTAGCCGGTGGGCATCCAAGCCTAAAACCTTTGCCGGTTCGATCCTGGGCAGTTTCAAACTAATTTTGAAGGAAATCTTCTTGATGCAGTTAACGTGTCATTTAACAGCTTTCCTAGGGACAATATGGCATTAGTTTGTAGCACAGACAAGGCATATATAAATATAGTCATTCATAATCATCACACTTGTTAACTGATAGTCGTTTGTATCTTGACGATTGCTGTCTGCAGATGTACTCACTATATGTCTTTGCAGAGGTTTGTAGCAAAGACAAGGCATATATAAATATAGTCATTCATAATCATCACACTTGTTAACTGATAGTCGTTTGTATCTTGACGATCGCTGTCTGCAGATTTACTCACTATATGTCTTTGCAGAGGTTTGTAGTAAAGACAAGGCATATATAAATATAGTCATTCATAATCATCACACTTGTTAACTGATAGTCGTTTGTATCTTGACGATCGCTGTCTGCAGATGTACTCACTTTGCAGAGGTTTGTAGTAAAGACAAGGCATATATAAATATAGTCATTCATAATCATCACACTTGTTAACTGATAGTAGTTTGTATCTTGACGATCGCTGTCTGCAGATGTACTCACTATATGTCTTTGCAGAGGTTTGTAGTAAAGACAAGGCATATATAAATATAGTCATTCATAATCATCACACTTGTTAACTGATAGTCGTTTGTATCTTGACGATCGCTGTCTGCAGATGTACTCACTTTGCAGAGGTTTGTAGTAAAGACAAGGCATATATAAATATAGTCATTCATAATCATCACACTTGTTAACTGATAGTCGTTTGTATCTTGACGATCGCTGTCTGCAGATGTACTCACTATATGTCTTTGCAGAGGTTTGTAGTAAAGACAAGGCATATATAAATACAGTATAGTCATTCATAATCATCACACTTGTTAACTGATAGTCGTTTGTATCTTGACGATCGCTGTCTGCAGATGTACTCACTATATGTCTTTGCAGAGGTTTGTAGTAAAGACAAGGCATATATAAATATAGTCATTCATAATCATCACACTTGTTAACTGATAGTCGTTTGTATCTTGACGATCGGTGTCTGCAGAGGTACTCACCGTGTTGGATTTGTTACCATAAATGCGGAACAGCACTGTGACTTAACGGTTTGTCGGAAAATTATAATATTTAGGGGGTTTGAAACTGCGCAAAGGTTAACATTTTTGATTGTTTATTTCTACGTAAAATGATAAATTAATAAATTAAGATTAAATATTTATTATTTAATCACACATAAATATTTTTTTAACTTAAAAAGTGGATTCACTAGTACGCACTTATACGCTCTTTCAAACTATATATGAAAAACTTGTAATTTACCGACCAATCGTTAAGTTACGTTTAATATCGCTCTTATGGCCATAGAATCAAATGTGGCAACAATCTCTGCATACAGTAAAAATGTAGTGTTATATTAAATTGCTTAGTGTTTTATACGAAAAATTAGGTCTCATTTTATAGGCGAAATCTGTATGATGTTTTGACTCTATATACAGTACATCCCAAAAAGATTTCAAGTACACATTTATGAAGAAAGTTAATCTATGCTTTTCAACGGTCTTTATAAAAGCACACAACGGTAGTTATACCCCGCATGTGTTGTCTTAAATACTAGATTAATATAATTGATTGACAATCAAATCAGTTAAATCTCGGGCATGTTTTTATCAACTCGAACTAAAAAAATGCATCAATCAATCCCTTTTCATCCTATTAACCGAATGATCTACATCAGCTAAATGGAAAAAAACATTGGCTAATTCTTGTAAGTAATTTCACCCTATTTTGTATGCCCATCAATAGAACACAACAATAACCGATTCGTGAACTACCTGTTGATAACCAATCAGTTGTTCATTATTGTCGGCGCAGAAATTATGTGTTCTGAGTTTCAAATATTTTTACTTAGAAACTAAGAGGCATACGAAAAGTCCTATCACGTAAAATACCACTGTACGTGTATGAGCTGGCGGGTGGGTCAATACCACTGTACGTGTATGGGTGGGCGGGTGGGTCAATACCACTGTACGTGTATGGGTGGGCGGGTGGGTCAATACCACTGTACGTGTATGGGTGGGCGGGTGGGTCAATACCACTGTACGTGTATGGGTGGGCAGGTGGGTCAATACCACTGTACGTGTATGGGTGGGCGGGTGGGTCAATACCACTGTACGTGTATGGGTGGGCGGGTGGGTCAATACCACTGTACGTGTATGGGCTGGCGGGTGGGTCAATAACACTGTACGTGTATGGGCTGGCGGGTGGGTCAATACCACTGTACGTGTATGGGTGGGCGGGTGGGTCAATACCACTGTACGTGTATGGGTGGGCGGGTGGGTCATCACCACTGTACGTGTATGGGTGGGCAGGTTGGTCAATACCACTGTACGTGTATGGGTGGGTGGGTTGGTCAATACCACTGTACGTGTATGGGTGGGCGGGTGGGTCAATACCACTGTACGTGTATGGGCTGGCGGGTGGGTCAATACCACTGTACGTGTATGGGCTGGCGGGTGGGTCAATACCACTGTACGTGTATGGGTGGGCGGGTGGGTCAATACCACTGTACGTGTATGGGCTGGCGGGTGGGTCAATACCACTGTACGTGTATGGGCTGGCGGGTGGGTCAATACCACTGTACGTGTATGGGTGGGCGGGTGGGTCAATACCACTGTACGTGTATGGGTGGGCGGGTGGGTCAATACCACTGTACGTGTATGGGCTGGCGGGTGGGTCAATACCACTGTACGTGTATGGGTGGGCGGGTGGGTCAATACCACTGTACGTGTATGGGCTGGCGGGTGGGTCAATACCACTGTACGTGTATGGGTGGGCGGGTGGGTCAATACCACTGTACGTGTATGGGCTGGCGGGTGGGTCAATACCACTGTACGTGTATGGGCTGGCGGGTGGGTCAATACCACTGTACGTGTATGGGCTGGCGGGTGGGTCAATACCACTGTACGTGTATGGGTGGGCGGGTGGGTCAATACCACTGTACGTGTATGGGCTGGCGGGTGGGTCAATACCACTGTACGTGTATGGGTGGGCGGGTGGGTCAATACCACTGTACGTGTATGGGTGGGCGGGTGGGTCAATACCACTGTACGTGTATGGGTGGGCAGGTGGGTCAATACCACTGTACGTGTATGGGTGGGCGGGTGGGTCAATACCACTGTACGTGTATGGGTGGGCGGGTGGGTCAATACCACTGTACGTGTATGGGCTGGCGGGTGGGTCAATACCACTGTACGTGTATGGGTGGGCGGGTGGGTCAATACCACTGTACGTGTATGGGTGGGCGGGTGGGTCAATACCACTGTACGTGTATGGGTGGGCGGGTTGGTAAATACCACTATACGTGTATGGGCTGGCGGGTGGGTCAATACGACTGTACGTGTATGGGCTGGCGGGTGGTTCAATACCACTGTACGTGTATGGGTGGGCAGGTGGATCAATACTACTGTATGTGTATGGGTGGGCGGGTTGGTAAATACCACTGTACGTGTATGGGCTGGCGGGTGGGTCAATACCACTGTACGTGTATGGGTGGGAGGGTGGGTCAATACTACTGTACGTGTATTGGCTGGCGGGTGGGTCAATACCACTGTACGTGTATGGGTGGGCGGGTGGGTCAATACCACTGTACGTGTATGGGTGGGCGGGTTGGTCAATACCACTGTACGTGTATGGGCGGGCGGGTGGGTCAATACCACTGTACGTGTATGGGTGGGCAGGTGGGTCAATACCACTGTACGTGTATGGGTGGGCGGGTGGGTCAATACCACTGTACGTGTATTGGCTTGCGGGTGGGTCAATACCACTGTACGTGTATGGGCGGGTGGGTCAATACCACTGTACGTGTATGGGTGGGTGCGTGGGTCATTGCCACTGTACGTGTATGGGCGGGCGGGTTGGTCAATACCCCACTGTACGTGTATGGGCGGGCGGGTTGGTCAATACCCCACTGTACGTGTATGGGCGGGCGGGTTGGTCAATACCCCACTGTACGTGTATGGGCGGGCGGGTGGGTCAATACCACTGTACGTGTATGGGTGGGCGGGTGGGTCAATACCACTGTACGTGTATTGGCTGGCGGGTGGGTCAATACCACTGTACGTTTATGGGCTGGCGGGTGGGTCAATACCACTGTACGTGTATGGGTGGGCGGGTGGGTCAATACCACTGTACGTGTATGGGTGGGCGGGTGGGTCAATACCACTGTACGTGTATGGGTGGGCAGGTGGGTCAATACCACTGTACGTGTATGGGTGGGCGGGTGGGTCAATACCACTGTACGTGTATGGGTGGGCGGGTGGGTCAATACCACTGTACGTGTATGGGCTGGCGGGTGGGTCAATACCACTGTACGTGTATGGGTGGGCGGGTGGGTCAATACCACTGTACGTGTATGGGTGGGCGGGTGGGTCAATACCACTGTACGTGTATGGGTGGGCGGGTTGGTAAATACCACTGTACGTGTATGGGCTGGCGGGTGGGTCAATACCACTGTACGTGTATGGGCTGGCGGGTGGGTCAATACCACTGTACGTGTATGGGTGGGCGGGTGGGTCAATACCACTGTACGTGTATGGGTGGGCGGGTTGGTAAATACCACTGTACGTGTATGGGCTGGCGGGTGGGTCAATACCACTGTACGTGTATGGGTGGGCGGGTGGGTCAATACTACTGTACGTGTATTGGCTGGCGGGTGGGTCAATACCACTGTACATGTATGGGCGGACGGGTGGGTCAATACCACTGTACGTGTATGGGTGGGCGGGTTGGTCAATGCCACTGTACGTGTATGGGCGGGCGGGTTGGTCAATACCACTGTACGTGTATGGGCGGGCGGGTTGTTCAATACCACCGTATGTGTATGGGCGGGCGGGTGTGTCAATACCACTGTACGTGTATGGGTGGGCGGGTGGGTCAATACCACTGTACGTGTATGGGTGGGCGGGTGGGTCAATACCACTGTACGTGTATTGGCTGGCGGGTGGGTCAATACCACTGTACGTTTATGGGTGGGCGGGTGGGTCAATACCACTGTACGTGTATGGGTGGGCAGGTGGGTCAATACCCCTGTACGAGTATGGGTGGGCGGGTGGGTCAATACCACTGTATGTGTATGGGTGAGTGGGTGGGTCAATACCACTGTACGTGTATAGGCTGGCAGGTGGGTCAATACCACTGTACGTGTATGGGTTGGCGGGTGGGTCAATACCACTGTACGTGTATGGGCTGGCGGGTGGGTCAATACCACTGTACGTGTATGGGCTGGCGGGTGGGTCAATACCACTGTACGTGTATGGGTGGGAGGGTGGGTCATCACCACTGTACGTGTATGGGCTGGCGGGTGGGTCAATACCACTGTACGTGTATGGGCGGGCGGGTTGGTCAATACCACTGTACGTGTATGGGCGGGAGGGTGGGTCAATACCAGTGTACGTGTATGGGCTGGAGGGTGGGTCAATACCACTGAACGTGTATGGGCTGGCGGATGGGTCAATACCACTGTACGTGTATGGGCTGGAGGGTGGGTCAATAACACTGTACGTGTATGGGCTGGCGGGTGGGTCAATACCACTGTACGTGTATGGGCTGGCGGGTGGGTCAATACCACTGTACGTGTATAGGCGGGCGGGTGGGTCAATACCACTGAACGTGTATGGGCTGGCGGATGGGTCAATACCACTGTACGTGTATGGGCTGGCGGGTGGGTCAATAACACTGTACGTGTATGGGCTGGCGGGTGGGTCAATACCACTGTACGTGTATGGGCTGGCGGGTGGGTCAATACCACTGTACGTGTATAGGCGGGCGGGTGGGTCAATACCACTGTACGTGTATGGGCTGGCGGGTGGGTCAATACCACTGTACGTGTATGGGCGGGCGGGTGGGTCAATACCACTGTACGTGTATGGGCTGGCGGGTGGGTCAATACCACTGTACGTGTATGGGCGGGCGGGTGGGTCAATACCACTGTACGTGTATGGGCTGGCGGGTGGGTCAATACCACTGTTCGTGTATGAGTGGGTGGGTGGGTCATTACCACTGTACGTGTATGGGGAGGAGGTTACCGTTTGGGTCTATATTGTTTAAAGAAATGTATGAAGTAAAAAATTGGATTGAAAACACGAGTTTTGACCATTACAAAAACCGGCTCGAAAAGTGTGGTGACCAGGAAGACCCTCAGTATGAAGCAGCACCTGAGTGCGAAGAGACTGAAGAATCACCGGAGACTATTGTTTAGAAAAGGCCAAGTTTTAATTAAATGAATGACTTCATTCGCTTGTTCAATGACTTTAAATACTTGTTTTTTTTTTTTTTTTTTTTTTTTTTTTTTTTTTTTTTTTTATTAAAAGTTACTTTTTAATCCTTGTGTAATTTAACTTTGTTTAGATTTGTCCTCGTTTAATTGAACGTTATGAAATATGCAATTTTAAATGTTTTAATAAGTTTTACTAATTTCTATCCTAGTTGAATAAAATGTCGAACCGGAATTTTAACTATGCATAAAATTTACATTTAAAATTTGTTTGGATTTAAATTTGTCCTCGTTTAATTGAACATTATGAAATATGCAATTTAAATGTTATAATAAGTTTTACTAATTTCTATCCTAGTTCAATAAAATGTCGAACCGGAATTTTAACTATGCATAAAATTTACACTTTTATTATTGAAAGCCACGTTAATGTACCACATTAATATTTCCATACGTGAATGACAAAAATATTTTTTAAGTTTTATACATTAGACTTATAAGTCGTATACATTTTTCTTGAAAATTAGAAATTTTCAAGAAAAAAGTCTTATCAGTTTCCTGAAACAACGTTTTCATGTGAAAGTCACGTAATGCACTTGAAATGTTTATCCACATGGAAGTAAATAAATGCAGTGGTTGTAAATTTATCAATTTAAAGTGATTTCAAACTATATTAAATAAATTTATTTGCTGTATTTACTTACGTATATGAGAGTAATTTATCGTAATTAACATTTCATAAGGCTTACATCTTGACCAAGAAATGTCTTAAATTAGTTAAATTAATTAATTAATTAATTAAATTTTAATTTCTTGAAAAAACTTATTCTACCAGCTTTGGGAACACCACACTCATAGTGCGGTAGTTCTGAAGCCCATCTGTGTGGAGGAGGAGACAATCTGCAGAGTTTGCGATAATATCACTGAAGCCATTCTCCACCTCCACCACCGGCGTGGAAAAACAATAACGCAGCCACTTTCCACTCTCTAACTTCTCATTTTTGTAAGCTTTGATAAACCAAGCTTTTGGATTTTCCTAGACCTGAAAAATAACATTCTATGTAACTAGTTGCAAGGACCAAACTTAACATACTTTATAAACACAACTGAATGTACTCGTATCAAAATAATTTCCTTAACTAACACATTAATTGTTAGTAGATATTACCGGCAGTATGAAGTAAAAATTTGCTAAAAAGAAGGTACAACCAATAATAATAATATTTATTTTTTTCAATTTTTACAATAGTACTATGAGTAACAGTAACCATAGAGAAACATTTACACTAGTGCCATACAATAACATTATATATAACATATACTACAAAGTTAACTGGATATAATATACATTATAACTAAAACAAAAATACGCATAAAACTGTACATATAACACCAGAACACCTGTCATGCTTGGAAAAGTGCTTCTGTATATTTTGGTGCAGTATATTCGTTGGTATTTTCGAAGAAGTCATTGAATATATTTTTGACCAAATGTATGTTTGTGATTATGAAAATAAATGAGAAATTATAATTATATAAATAAACTCTAAATTTACTTTGATGTAAATATTTAATAAAACCTATTTGTTAAAATTCCAAAATTTTCTTGTAATATATTTCTACACAAGAAAATAAATGTGTGTGTATATTTGTACGGTCACAATTGCTAATGTAAAACACACATACTTGCATCTCAACATAATTTAAAGCCCATACACGTTAGTCTCTTGTTGATTGGTGACAGATCGAAGTCCTGTTGTTGGTGGATGAATTATAAATATGCCTTATAGCCCATGATTAATTGTCCACACAAGTGTATATGTCAATGTAGCCCTTCCACGTTGGTCAGTGTGTGTCTTGTTACTGGTGTGTTGAGTGGCGACAGATCGATGTGGTAGCTGTGAGTGAATTATAGATGTGCCTTATAGCCCATGATGAATTGTCCACACAAGTGTATATGTCAATGTAGCCCTTCCACGTTAGTCTGTAAGTTCTATTTTTACTGGTGTTTTGAGTGCCGACAGATCGATGTGGTAGCTGTGAGTGAATTACAGATGTGCCTTATAGCCCATGATGAATTGTCCACACAAGTGTATATGTCAATGTAGCCCTTCCACGTTAGTCTGTAAGTTCTCTTTTTACTGGTGTTTTGAGTGCCGACAGATCGATGTGGTAGCTGTGAGTGAATTATAGATGTGCTTTATAGCCCATAATGGATTGACCACACAAGTGTATATGTCAATGTAGCCCTTCCACGTTAGTCTGTAAGTTCTCTTGTTACTGGTGTGTTGAGTGGCGACAGATCGATGAGCTGGCTGTGCGTGAATCATAGATGTGCCTTATAGCCCATAATGGATTGTCCACACAAGTGTATATGTCAATGTAGCCCTTCCACGTTGGTCTTTATGTGTCTTGTTACTGGTCTGTTGAGTGGTGACAGATCGATTAGCTGGCTGTGAGTGAATTATAGATGTGCCTTATAGCCCATAATGGATTGACCACATAAGTGTATATGTCAATGTAGCCCTTCCACGTTAGTCTGTAAGTTCTCTTGTTACTGGTGTGTTGAGTGGCGACATATCGATGAGGTAGCTGTGAGTGAATTATAGATGTGCCTTATAGCCCATTATGGATTGACCACACAAGTGTATATGTCAATGTAGCCCTTCCACGTTGGTCTTTATGTGTCTTGTTACTAGTCTGTTGAGTGGTGACAGATCGATGAGCTGGCTGTGAGTGAATTATAGATGTGCCTTATAGCCCATAATGGATTGACCACACAAGTGTATATGTCAATGTAGCCCTTCCACGTTGGTCTTTATGTGTCTTGTTACTGGTGTGTTGAGTGGTGACAGATCGATGAGCTGGCTGTGAGTGAATTATAGATGTGCCTTATAGCCCATAATGGATTGACCACATAAGTGTATATGTCAATGTAGCCCTTTCACGTTGGTCTTTATGTGTCTTGTTACTGGTGTGTTGAGTGGTGACAGATCGATGAGGTAGCTGTGAGTGAATTATAAATTCCTCCCCTAATAAGTTTTCCGCATGCGGTATTTTTCTAGGCATTTGACTCTTAACATTTTCTGTTGGAAGGGTGGTTTGTGATTAAAACAATTTAAGGAATAAGCAGTAAATACTTGGATTAAGTGTCTTCAAAAAATAGTGTTACGACATGGTTAAAACAAGTCAATCATGATTAGGAGGAAACGTTCTCACGGTCGAATGGCCTAGAAGTGAACGGTTACGGGAGCTGCACGATGATGTAAAGGTAAACGACTGAATGAGACGTACTCTCTAGAATCATATAATATAGACAGATATCTGTCTATATTCTGTGCTAGAATGAAGTCTTCAAAAAAATCAAACATTGTTGTGTGTAACTGTGGTGGTTCTAAGAGATTGTACTTTTAGCTTATCATGTGAATTATATGGGTGTGTTGCTTAACTCCATAATGTGACGTAAACAACGATTCTCGGACAATAGCCAGAATAAATTGGTTTGGGTCCTTTAACCTCGTCAAATTGCGAAGTTGGGTATTCAGCCCGAACGGGCTAAATGTCCCACTTTGCAAAACTTGTAAAATCATTTTTAACAGTTTAACTATTCGGCCTAGTTATCTTAACACCATCTAATATTGCTTCATACCCGCTCAGTAATACTGCTATAGTGAAGATGGGTTTTATCTATTTTTAACAGTTTAACTATTCGGCCTAGTTATCTTAATACCATCTAATATTGCTTCATACCCGCTCAGTAATACTGCTATAGTGAAGATGGGTTTTATCTATTTTTAACAGTTTAACTATTCGGCCTAGTTATCTTAATACCATCTAATATTGCTTCATACCCGCTCAATAATACTGCTATAGTGAAGATGGGTTTTATCTATTTTTAACAGTTTAACTATTCGGCCTAGTTACCTTAATACCATCTAATATTGCTTCATACCCGCTCAGTAATACTGCTATAGTGAAGATGGGTTTTATCTATTTTTAACAGTTTAACTATTCGGCCTAGTTATCTTAATACCATCTAATATTGCTTCATACCCGCTCAGTAATACTGCTATAGTGAAGATGGGTTTTATCTATTTTTAACAGTTTAACTATTCGGCCTAGTTATCTTAATACCATCTAATATTGCTTCATACCCGCTCAGTAATACTGCTATAGTGAAGATGGGTTTTATCTATTTTTAACAGTTTAACTATTCGGCCTAGTTATCTTAATACCATCTAATATTGCTTCATACCCGCTCAGTAATACTGCTATAGTGAAGATGGGTTTTATCTATTTTTAACAGTTTAACTATTCGGCCTAGTTATCTTAATACCATCTAATATTGCTTCATACCCGCTCAGTAATACTGCTATAGTGAAGATGGGTTTTATCTATTTTTAACAGTTTAACTATTCGGCCTAGTTATCTTAATACCATCTAATATTGCTTCATACCCGCTCAGTAATACTGCTATAGTGAAGATGGGTTTTATCTATTTTTAACAGTTTAACTATTCGGCCTAGTTATCTTAATACCATCTAATATTGCTTCATACCCGCTCAGTAATACTGCTATAGTGAAGATGGGTTTTATCTATTTTTAACAGTTTAACTATTCGGCCTAGTTATCTTAATACCATCTAATATTGCTTCATACCCGCTCAGTAATACTGCTATAGTGAAGATGGGTTTTATCTATTTTTAACAGTTTAACTATTCGGCTTAGTTATCTTAATACCATCTAATATTGCTTCATACCCGCTCAATAATACTGCTATAGTGAAGATGGGTTTTATCTATTTTTAACAGTTTAACTATTCGGCCTAGTTACCTTAATACAATCTAATATTGCTTCATACCCGCTCAGTAATACTGCTATAGTGAAGATGGGTTTTATCTATTTTTAACAGTTTAACTATTCGGCCTAGTTACCTTAATACCATCTAATATTGCTTCATACCCGCTCAATAATACTGCTATAGTGAAGATGGGTTTTATCTATTTTTAACAGTTTAACTATTCGGCCTAGTTACCTTAATACCATCTAATATTGCTTCATACCCGCTCAATAATACTGCTATAGTGAAGATGGGTTTTATCTATTTTTAACAGTTTAACTATTCGGCCTAGTTATCTTAATACCATCTAATATTGCTTCATACCCGCTCAGTAATACTGCTATAGTGAAGATGGGGGTTATCTATTTTTAACAGTTTAACTATTCGGCCTAGTTATCTTAATACCATCTAATATTGCTTCATACCCGCTCAGTAATACTGCTATAGTGAAGATGGGTTTTATCTATTTTTAACAGTTTAACTATTCGGCCTAGTTATCTTAATACCATCTAATATTGCTTCATACCCGCTCAGTAATACTGCTATAGTGAAGATGGGTTTTATCTATTTTTAACAGTTTAACTATTCGGCCTAGTTATCTTAATACCATCTAATATTGCTTCATACCCGCTCAGTAATACTGCTATAGTGAAGATGGGTTTTATCTATTTTTAACAGTTTAACTATTCGGCCTAGTTATCTTAATACCATCTAATATTGCTTCATACCCGCTCAGTAATACTGCTATAGTGAAGATGGGTTTTATCTATTTTTAACAGTTTAACTATTCGGCCTAGTTATCTTAATACCATCTAATATTGCTTCATACCCGCTCAGTAATACTGCTATAGTGAAGATGGGTTTTATCTATTTTTAACAGTTTAACTATTCGGCCTAGTTATCTTAATACCATATAATATTGCTTCATACCCGCTCAATAATACTGCTATAGTGAAGATGGGTTTTATCTATTTTTAACAGTTTAACTATTCGGCCTAGTTATCTTAATACCATATAATATTGCTTCATACCCGCTCAATAATACTGCTATAGTGAAGATGGGTTTTATCTATTTGTAACAGTTTAACTATTCGGCCTAGTTATCTTAATACCATCTAATATTGCTTCATACCCGCTCAGTAATACTGCTATAGTGAAGATGGGTTTTATCTATTTTTAACAGTTTAACTATTCGGCCTAGTTATCTTAATACCATCTAATATTGCTTCATACCCGCTCAGTAATACTGCTATAGTGAAGATGGGTTTTATCTATTTTTAACAGTTTAACTATTCGGCCTAGTTATCTTAATACCATCTAATATTGCTTCATACCCGCTCAGTAATACTGCTATAGTGAAGATGGGTTTTATCTATTTTTAACAGTTTAACTATTCGGCCTAGTTACCTTAATACCATCTAATATTGCTTCATACCCGCTCAGTAATACTGCTATAGTGAAGATGGGTTTTATCTATTTTTAACAGTTTAACTATTCGGCCTAGTTATCTTAATACCATCTAATATTGCTTCATACCCGCTCAGTAATACTGCTATAGTGAAGATGGGTTTTATCTATTTTTACAATTTGTTCACCTTGAACGTCGTAGTGTCAAAGCATATTGGTTATGTATACTTTTCGCAATGACATGGTCATATCTCGAAGTTGAAAGTGTGTATTGAAATCTTATTTATAAGTAAAATTATCTAATTTTCAAGGATTGAGTATTTAACACGTTTAAAATGATTACAAATAAAACACATTTTATTATTGAAAATCTTAGTGTGCTTTTCAGGTCTAGATTATTCAAGCGCAAGTTGGTTGGAAACGATTATTTACTAAGACATCTGTCAAAGTTCATAAGAATATTTTCAAACTATTTACAATATAATAAGGTTTTTTCAAGAACAAAACTGGTGTATTACGGATAAACGAAGACAAATTCGAAAAAGCTTTTTTACTGATCATTTTCGACTTATTTTCACTAGTAGGCCTATAATATGGTCCTGAAGAGCGCGCTAAACTTTTTGTGAAAATTTGTTTGTATGGGCATACGGGTAAAATAAAATAATAGCAATTATTTAAATTAATTCCCATTGTAATCCGTGTATGTATGTTACATTCATACAAGAGGTGCTTCGATCGTGCCTATATTCTCATTTGTATAATTTGTACTGTAGATCCCTGTTGAATTTGAAAAATCGCCCGCTAACTATATCTAGAACTAGACCATGGTCTAATGTTCGTAACGTTCCATACAAAGCTCTATTTTACAATGGGTAAAAAACAAGAATGTACGCTCATATGGGCCCCGTGCAGCCGGTTTTCATATGTAGCGCCAGCGGTCTTTATCTTTCTTCATCCCTTCTCTCTGTCTCTCTAACATACGTTGAAGTGACTAATAACTGAGTTAATACTACGTCAAACAGTGGTCCTAACGCCTATTTCAAACCAGTCACCGTTAGATATCAGCACAGGCGAGCGTCTTCAGCAAATGCAAATACTTGGGCAGTCTGCTTCTATAGTCGATTGTCGATGGTCGAACCACTGACGTGTATGGTTGGGCGGGTGGGTCAATACCACTGACGTGTATGCGTGGGCGGGTTGGTCATATGCGGCGTCCTAACCCCCCATCATGTGTATACTTGAATTGAAGCTCTATGTCTTCTAATAGTCTAAAGTCGATTCTTTTACTTTCCTCATGGATAAAGTTCACCCAGGGGTTGATCTCTTATTTATGCTGGAGTGAGAAATATTTATGCTGTCTAGACAAGTGTAAAGTGTTGGTTGCAGTAACTTGTTTTGGGGTTGTTTGTCGCATTGACCTAATGGCCGACATCTACAAGTACGTCATGCAGCGACAGCCATTATTTCAGTTGGCAAATGAAGCTGTTGTTGAAAATGGGCTGCCCTTGGCTCACTTGGGTATGCAAAATGCCCTCCCACCGCCGTTTGATAACACCTACTATATAATGACTACAGTGGCACTAAGGCATTCTAAGCACTGGAACGTCTCGCTCATTTTTAGAATCGCGAGGCCTGTTCAAATTAAGCGTATCTTGAACTCTCTTAAGAATAAATAATGTGAAACTTTCTTATAGAATATATCTTACACGTGTTCATATTGGCGGACAGTTATGCACATTGTATCAGTAAGTTCTCGTGTATTTCTATATCAATAGACTTCCCTACGTGCGATGATATAATTATTGTTGTTAATTAGTGTAATTTATGTTGCAATTTAGTATTGTTTACTTTAAAACGGTTGTGATTGTGAAATTGCTTATGTAAATCCGCCCTTTGGCGCTTTTTGAGTTTTATTAACAGTCTTCAGAGGCTGTCGGCCATGTTGGTTTTAATCCCATAAGAACAATGTTATTTGCGAGTCCATAATTTTTACTGACCAAAAGTTGTATGTAGGCCTATGTTTTAGAGATGAATAATGAATAATAATAATGTATGTGATGTGACATTTTAAATGTTATCATAATGCGCACTGGGTATGCTTTTGCTAATTTCAATACATACGCCTAGTTTTAAAAAATAGGTAAGAAAATAAAAACTTCAAACTAAATATTTTTATAATTTTTCCATAAAATTAATTAGAAATTTGCAAACTAATTCCAACGTGCAATTTCATTCTTGATCAAATGCAATTTATTTGAAAAAATTCATTTAAAAATAACTGTTTATTAATTTGGATACACCTGATCATATGTCCGGTTCGAAAATAAAATTGTTCTTAATCATTATTCATTCACAAGACGCCGATCTGTAAGATATGGGTGAATATGAGGGGTGAATGAGTGAGATGAACGAGTGGATTACAACCAACATGGCCTCTGAAGACTCTAACTAAATGTATTTTAC
The DNA here is from genome assembly GCA_035578905.1 of Stictocephala bisonia. Taxonomy (NCBI): domain Eukaryota; kingdom Metazoa; phylum Arthropoda; class Insecta; order Hemiptera; family Membracidae; genus Stictocephala; species Stictocephala bisonia. Next base: position 284,936 of record JAQJVL010000740.1, read on the forward strand.
TTTATTTTATAACTGCTCTTAACGCTAGTCTTAAATTAAAATCTTTTGATTTCGTTGTCATTGTATTTATTCAAAAACTATCAGTAATGCTTTGTTTGCCTTCCATACTTGCTAAAACGGCTGTGCACAATTTTTTAAAGTTTGAAATTTACATATAAAGCTACACTGAAAAATGGATATTTTAAATTCTTTTATTACATAGCTTTGAAATATTGAACGGAGCTAATTCTTTAACATTAGCTTTATTTATTTCATTATTAAAGTATTAGTCTCTCTCGAAAAAGTTGAAGTATATAAATTAAGTCAAGTATATTCTTGGCGTCAAATATTAGACATTCCGTAGACTCAGTTCACTATGCCCACCAATAAAGTCAATTGTCTTCTTCTGTTGACTTAATCTCCGTCAAATAAAGTGTGGTGTTCTTTGTTGGGAAATGAAATTCCACGCATGTTACCTTTAATATAAATAACGAAGAAATAATATTGTAACAGGGCTATTAAAACACGACGACAAACAACTGCATCACGGATTGTTCAAATGAATTATGGACACAGTTCGTCTTTAACAAAATTAATATTTTTAAGTTACATGCTCTGTTGTTTTTTACAGTCCTGCAAATAGAATTTGTTATATCTTGCACTCTTGTAATTTAAAATTGAAAATTATATTCCGTAGAAGATTTATTATTATATCGACAATCGATGACTGAATAATCGGTAAATCTCTATGTTTCATCAAAACTACTTCTTTCATTTCATTTGGTCTGGCTTTGAAGTATTTGTAAACAGCCTAGCTCCATCCGGCAGCTGTTTGGTTTCTCAGAAGGCTTTCATGGCTCGTTTTTGTGGACACCTGCGTATAATGTGCCACTTTTAAAAGGCCCTCTGTGGATATTTTAATATTTAAACCACTCTCGGTTCACTATATGCTTTGTCTTTTGAGTTCCCCTTTTCTCTTTGATGCAGTCAGATTCGCCTTTTTGTTAAACACCTACTTCTTAAACATATTTTGTTTGTTTTTTTGGTAAATAGTGAACATTTACTGTAAATAGTAAAAATAACATTATTTTATGGCCAACAGTAACTGTCTTTTGGCATAGCACCAAAAACTGATTCGAAGTTGTGTTTTGACACATATACGTATGGTGTGCCACCACCAGTCGCTAAATGGCCATGGTGTTGACGGTGTGCCACAAACTTTTAAATGTCCATGTGGTTGAGGGTGTGCCACCACCAGTCTTTAAAAGGCCATGGAGTTGAGGCTGTGCCAACACAAGTATATATGGCCATGGAGTTGAGACTGTGTCGCCACCATTTTGTAGATGGTCATGGTGGAGGAGTGAGTGCCACCACCAGCCATTTAATGGCCATGGGATTGAGTCTGTGCCACCACCAGTTATTAAATGGTCATGGGGTTGAGGCTGTGCCACCACCAGTCATGAAATGTCCATAGGATCGAGGCTGTGCCACCAGCAGTCTGTAAATGGCTATAGGGTGAGAGTTTGCCACCACCGGACTTAAAATAGCCGTTGCGTTGAGGGTGTACCATCAGTTTTTAAATTTCCATGGGGTTGAGGCTGTGCTTAAATGGCCATGGGGTTGAGGCTGTGCCACTATCAGTCATCTAGTGGCCATGGGTGGCTGTGCCACCACCAGGCATTAAATGGCCATGTGGTTGAAGCTGTGCCTCCACCAGTGATTAAATGACAATGGGGTTGAGGTTGTGCCACCATCATTCATCTACTGGCCACGGGGTTGAGGCCGTGCCACCATCAGTCATCTAATGGCCACGGGGTTGAGGTTGTGCCACCACCAGGCATTAAATGGTCATGTGGTTGAAGCTGTGCCTCCACCAGTGATTAAATAACAATGGGGTTGAGGTTGTGCCACCATCATTCATCTACTGGCCACGGGGTTGAGGCCGTGCCACCATCAGTCATCTAATGGCCACGGGGTTGAAACTGTGCCACTACCAGTGATTAAATGACAATGAGGTTGAGATTGTGCCACCACCAGTGATTAAATGGCCATGTGGTTGAGGCTGTGCCACCATCATTCATCTTAATGGCCACGGGGTTGAGGTTCTGCCACCACCAGTCATTAAATGGCCATGGGGTTGAGGCTCTGCCACCATCATTTATCTAATGGCCACGGGGTTGAGGTTGTCCCACCACCAGTGATTAAATGTCCATGGGGTTGAGATTGTGCCACCACCAGTGATTAAATGGCCATGTGTTTGAATCTGTGCCGCCACCAGTGATTAAATTACAATGGGGTTGAGGCTGTGGCACCATCATTCGCCTAATGTCCACAGGTTTGAGGTTGTGCCACCATCAGTCATTAAATGGACATGGGGTTGAGGTTGTGCCACCACCAGTCATTAAATGGCCATGGAGTTGAGGCTGTGCCATCATCATTCATCTAATAGCCTCGGGGTTGAGGTTGTGCCACCACCAGTCATTAAATGGCCATGGGGTTGAGGCTGTGCCACCATCATTCATCTAATGGCCATGGGGTTGAGGTTGTTCCACCACCAGTCATTAGGCCCTAAATGGCCATGGGGTTGAGGCTGTGCCACCATCATTCATCTAATGGCCATGGGGTTGAGGTTGTTCCACCACCAGTCATTAGGCCCTAAATGTCCATGGGGTTGAGGCTGTGCCACCATCATTCATATAATGGCCATGGGGTTGAGGTTGTTCCACCACCAGTCATTAAATGTCCATGGGGTTGAGGCTGTGTCACTACCAGTCTTTAAATGGTCATGGCGTCACAAGTTTTTAAATGTTCACGGGTTTGAGGCTGTGCCACTGCTGGTATGTTAGGATCACTAATAAAAACAAATACAGTACATTTGAAGAGCCATTAGACCAACTGTAAATAATAATTTATGCACAGTATGTGTGTTGCCTAATTTTTTATAGTTCTATAGGAGAATGTTTCTAATAACATCTCCTAAAGGCGACATTCCTGTGAGAGGTTCATATTTCATGCAGAGTGCTGGCAACACCTCGTTTATTTTCGTACTGGGTGATTTCTCAGTGCTGGTCGTGTCGTCTTAGCAAGACCAGATTATATGTCACAGCTGTGATACGACGTCGGCAGTGACGACAGTACATCGTGTGAACTCTACCTCATTCCTGAAATTCCGACATCATTTTATGGCGACAGTCCAGTAAAAACTAAACAACAGTCTGAGAGAAAGCATTTAAACTACTGTCACTAGCACTCACAAGGGCAGAATAAAGTTGGAGATATGTTTGCCTTTTTCTTCAGCAATGTACAATTGTTCTACTTAGTACATTGTCAATGTGTTGTGAAACAGAAATTTTAGAATAAATAATTCTAAAACAATAATTTGGTAACACTGTTTAATGTTTGTTATGAATAAAAAAAGTAGGCTGTTGCGGAACTGACCGACAGAATTAACATTCCTACTTCTTATGGATGGCTGTAACTTAATGCCTTGAAAAAAGAACGTTTGCTGATGATTAATTGTTTTTTTTAACATTTTAAAATAATATTAAAGCATTAAATTCTTTAAAATAAAAGTTTTATTTTTGTAACATTTTTTATATTTTATATATTACAACGATTACTGACGTAAATATTAAAGTAATAATATATACATTTTGATTATTATCGTTTACTTTAGTTTCCACAATTTGGTCAGGTAAATGTTCATTACAATCTTGTTACCGAAATAATTCTATCCTAAAAATTAAATTATAGGTGTTTATGATAATAAATTAATATATAAACACCCAAACAAAGTGTATAGATGTAATAAAGCATTCCGTGACGCGAAACGGAATTGTTTTTCCCGTGTAAGACATATATCCATAGCCCGGAATAAGAAGTGACTTAGTCACTTTAACAACAACCACGCTCATTGAGATTTGTTACACGTTAAGTAATACGTGTCAGTTTGGTATCTACATAACTGAATATTTTAATATCAGACCGTGTTAAAAACTCATAAATATTTTGTTTGCTTTGAATTGTTGTAAGAGAGCTTTGCTCTATGTATGAGAGTACTACTACCACATTCATGGTTTACCAGAACTGATTATTCTCAAAGCTATGGATATGCGTAAACATATTCCATTCATAATTCGATCATAAAACATCGTATATGCAATATAAGTTCGCATCTCATAATACTAATGAACACAACTCAAAAGTAATTCAATACTGTTAACACCATTTTAATTTTATATGCCAATGAAAAATAAGAATTATTTACTACTTTTACTCTACATTGCGTATATGATTAGCACGTTTGATCAAGAATTAACTAGTTATCTTTGTTCAAAGCAATTATCTAGTTGTGCTCGATCGAACACGAACTAACCAGTTATCTTTGTTCAAGGCAATTATCTAGTTGTGCTTGATCGAACACGAACTAACCAAGTATCCTTGTTAAAGGCAGTTATCTGTTTGTGCTCAATGAAACACGAACAGACCAGTAATCCTTGTTCAAAACATTATCTTTTTGTGCTCGATCGAACACGAACCGACCAGTTATCCTTCTTAGAGGCAGTTATCTCATTTTGCTCAATCGAACATGAGCTCACAATTAATTTAAGAAACAGTTGTTCAGTCGAGGGAAATCTGCGAGCTAGTGCAATTTTACTCATGTCGTGTTTGTATTGTTGCAGGACAAAGATGCCAAAAGTAGAGAGGTGGAGGTAGACATAGACGAGCTGCTCGACATGGACAACGATGACCAGAGGAGACGACACCTGCAGGTCAGTCTAAACAAACAGTGGCAAAATCATTGAAACTCCAGACCTAAAATTGAATTTAAGCTAAAATATTGGTCGTACAAAAACGACAAGAATACTTAGTTCATAAGTATTTTTCAATATGCTCTTGCTATCAAGGAGAGATAACTGAAGCATGTTTGTAATGTTACTACATTCGTTTCGTCGAAGGCTAAAATAACATATCCAATGGTGAATTCATTTTACACATATCAATTATTTTGAGCTTTATAAAGTTTTTAACTCGTTTTATTCACGTTGATAACCCAGTTAATCCACAACTTCAGCAAAGAAAGAGTGGACAATCCAAATCTTCCCACATGCAATAGTAATCTGTGATTTTTTACCTTTTCATTGTTAGTGCAAGTGACAATCACTCAATAGAATCTCCAACACACCTTAAGTTTTGTTGCAAGAACTGTGTGTGATTATATGCTTATAGCTTTGAAGTGTAGTATATGGTACCTATATTTTTGGTTTTATTAGAAAAAATATAAATAAATAAAAAATTACAACTCATAACCAGATGTTGTGTGATTAAGAAGCTGTTTTGAGTAATTGTGATATTGTGTTATCAGACCATTGATGATAAATGTTTGAGTTATAACCACATTACAATAACTACATGTTCAAACAAACAGTAATATGTACTGAGGAGTGTATGTGGAAACGGACGATGTACATTATTGTTGCTCCACACACAATCAATGTACTTACTTATCTAGTGAACATTGGAACAGTGTGATGGAAATATACAGTTCCTTATGCATAGTAATACACAGATTCTCTTTGTACTTACAAATAGATTTACTATTAATTGATATACTTCGGTTGGGAAACAAACCTTCGAAATTACTTCAGGATACATTATTCATACATCACTTTAAAAGTATTAAATTTAAACATTCGTACATATTTTACCACCGTCAAATAAGTGAATGACCAATATATAGCCAAAGTCTCCTACTTTGCTGTACATATGACTGTGTATACAAGGTGGAAAAAAAATATGGAAACGCTTTCACAACTTTTTTATGAATTCACTGGTAAAAGTGATATCTTGTACATCATCATGGTTACAAAGAACAATTTTTGACGCCAATAGCGACATGTTATCTTTTCAGGGGGATGGCCCACGTGGAGTTGAACGGAAATTTTCAATATAAGCCTAGGCTGTTTGGTATCAAATGAAAGGTCTATTAAATAGAAATTAATTGCCGTAAACCAGATTTCGAAAGGTCTATCCTTTCCAGACTTGCGATCATTTGAATTTCAAATTAACTAATTTGAAATTTTTTTTCTCCACTATTTAACGATTTTAAGTAAATTATTCTGACCAAAAATTATACTTATATAATACAATAGCTCAAAAATATTAAACTATCAATTTATCTATGGAAAAATAAAGTTGTTGTCAAAGCATAGAAAGTATGAAAACGCTTTCACAGCAACTTTATTTTTTCCATAGAAAATTTGATAATTTAAATTTTTTGAGTTATTGTGTTTCATGAAGTATAAATTTTGATCAGAATAATTTAAGTTACTTAAAATCGTTAAATAGCAGTGAAAACCATTTTTCAAATTAGTGAATTTGAAAATCAAATGATTGCTACTCTGGAAAGGATAGACCTTTTGAAGTCCGGTTTGCGGAAATTAGTTTCTGATCAATAGACCTTTAATTTGATACCAAACTCGGCCTAGGCTTATGTTGAAGATTTTCGTTCAATTCCACGTGGGTCAACCCCCTGAAAAGATAAAATGTTGCTAATGGCGTCAAAAAGTGTGTTCTTTGTAACCATGATGATGTACAAAATTTCACTTTTACTAGTGAATTCATAGAAAAGTTGTGAAAGCGTGTCCATATTTTTTGTCTACCCTGTATATGCCTTTAGCTGTGTCTAATCACTCACTTGTTTTATTCTTGGATGGCAGAGGTTCTTGAGGAGATTATTTGCACAACTGGTTCATATGATTACTAATATTATTAGTATTGAGTCAGATTTTTACAATTTATTTATTTCAAAATATTAGCATTTTTTTTTAGTTATTTGTATTTGGGGTTTTCTAAACGATTAAAATTTTTATTATTGAATGTGTTGCTTTAAAAAAGCGTGTCGTACATTTATTTATAGTGCATGTTTAGATAATCATGTAAAATTTCATCTTTTTAGCTGTTTGGGTCCATGAAGCAATTTTACAAACACAGACAGCCAATATAGACCCATTTTTTAAATGTGAAATGTAATTGTATTAGTTAAGAACTAGTTTTTTGGAAAAGTTTGAGAGTTTTCAGGAACACACACCCTGTATAACTGCTTTTACGAAGGGAAGGTGCAATGTCTTATAACTCTCAAGTCATGTCTCTTGGTGGGTAGGATGGCAAATTAGCCAACAGTTATGTTAATGTAGGATGGGACCAAGGCCTGTCAAGAGACATTTGTTTGTGGAAAGCTGTCAAACCATTGTCTATCAAGCCAATCAACGATATTTACTTTTGGTGATGATGTTGAGGTATCTTTGTTTAGTTCTATATCTTTAAATGAAGATGTAGGCCTACACATGATTTGCAAGTTTTTTCCAATGCAAATTTACATTAAATACATGTTTCAATGTACAACTACATGCCTTGAACTTGAAGATGTCTGGTTAACACTTGACTTAACATGTTAAAGTATTATGTGATTAAAATACATATGTCTAATTTGCACATTTGAACTTGATTTTGATGCAAAAGGTGCCAGTATCCAGTAGATCTAAAATAACTTTGCAATAAAAATAAAATTACTGTACATTTAAAATGGACAAATTATGTATGTCAGGTTTTATTGAACTGTTAGTCATTATTGAACATACAAGTCTGTTGATGGTTCAATGGACCACCCTCACGACTCCTGCTAGAAGTGGAGAGTGTGGATCTTTGCAGGGCCCACTGCGCTTATATAGGCTGTAGTTGAATCCAAATTGCTGTAATTGTATAACAATGAGATCATTATAGGTAATAATCGATGAAATAGAACACTGCATCTGTGGTCTGAAACTAGATTTATTTTCGATATCTTCGATACCTTTCTACATGTACCAATCAGTGATGATCAATTTAGTATTCAAGAGGTTCGTTTAAGGTTTAATGTTCAATAGTTAAAAGATAAACTGTATGAATACATTTTTACAAACCACACAAAATCAAATGCATTATACAATTTCCTTTAAATGTTTTGCACTTGTCATGGGTTAAAAAGGGAAACAACATATTTTTATGTTATCTTTTCATAGAAAGAAACCCTAGTTTAATTTTCTATGAAAAATGTATGTCTTTGAACAAAAAATGGTTAGAGTAGTTTTGTCAAAAAGATTTAATTTGTATTATATCTAAGTTAACAGATTCAAATATAAATAAACATCTACTGAAAAGGGGAACTGGTTTTCATACATAGTAGAAAACCAACTATGTATGAACCAAACAAGGATGATAGATACAAAAATTAATTATTGTGACAGTATGAAGCTATTTTTGGAATTTTTTTTAATAACGTAAATTCCTTAAAGAAGTTCTATGTTTGAACGTAACACAAATTGTATTAAGTCTTCTCTTATTAAAGAAGATAAATTTCATTTTTTAACAATGACTAAGGTTAACAGAAGAATGTGTTGGTGTCAGTGAGAAGTCCCCTAAGAGTGGGAGTTTCATGGAGTTATTCCAAGATTAGGAGTATATTTACAACAGCCTGTAAATAGTTTGGTCTGTCTGCATGTGTGTCTCTGTGGAGGACTAAGGAATGTGTCACATGAGGATATTAAAAGAGACATGAGTTTTGAAAGAAAGACAACTTTAAGAAAAAGTCAGCCTTGATTTGTAACAAATAATAAACACTACAATATGCTCATTACATTCATTCATAATAATTAATGTTGATCTTATCTCTAATTTCTTTGATTTACAAATAAATAAATAAATAGGCAGAGAATAAAATATACTTTTAAAAAAAATCTGTTTGCTGAAGTTTTAACAATAATGTGAAGTTCATAAAAATTGATATATCTCAGTTATTTTATTTTTTATTAGTCTATCTACGCCAGAGGAATTTTGTGTACTGTCAGTACTAACTGTGTTAAGGGACAATGGTCCAAACCAACCAAGCAAATGTTAGTCAAACCTCCCGGAATTTGAACCAGTCACCCTCTACATCAAAAGCAGAATTGCTAACCACTAAGCTAACAGAGGCCTATTGTAAACATGTAAAAAGTAAAAAACGTAAGTATTGTGTTTAAACTTACGTGGTATTGTAATGTTAAACCAAAATTAACTGCTGAGCCAACAATAAGTGTGTTAATCAAGAAAATTATTAGTCCTCCATGAAGTATGGTTCGTAAATAAATAAGTTTACTCCATATTTTTTTTTAATTGAAATTTATTTTAAAAGACCTTTGACATGAGTGACATATCACTTCTTACCTCCCAGTTTTATGCAACTCACAGATTTGTTAAAATAGAAACCATTAGTGTTAAGTATACCAATGGTTCTATTCAATCTACAGTGTTAATTTGTAACAAGTCTATTTTTTAACATGTTGTCACTTGTATGATAGATATTTTCTGTTGCAGGAGCTGCTGGTAGATGCCAAGAAGTCCGCCCATGACGTCAAAGTAAGTAAAATTTGTCCCATTCATAGTTAGAAGTTTCTTATTATGTATTTAAGTTACCTGGCTGTATTCCAACTCGCCAATTGTTTGAGGGTTGTTTCTAATATCCTAACTCACCAACTTCCGTTCCTTGGTCAGGTAGACGACTCCCGCATGTGTCAATTACACATTTACTTGGAAAAGGATTGGTTTTTTTGAACTGCTGAAGATCACAGATATTTAGTATAATAACTAATAATATTATTATTTATTAATTTTGTACCTCACAATAAACTTGATAAAAATTTAAATTCTGAAATACACATAGTATGCACAAGTTTATTTTAATTACTTCAATTGTAACTTAGCGTTAAAGAACTGTAAGTTACTTAAAAAAACTTACACTACATGTAAACTTCTAAAATAAACTCGCAAGTAATATACAAAAGTAAAAGCTCTTAATTTTATACATAAAAATATTATTAACTATCTGTAAAACCACAATTGGCACCCAGGTTTTATAGCAAGGTAGTGTGCCTTGGAAACACTTTGCACTTTTTTAACAGCCCACTTCACCCCTCTCTTTACTGAAAATATCTACACAAATTTGAAATTATGGTTCACTGTATGGGCCACTTGGTTTCACTGACTAACAACTTTTTCACAACACACTACTTCTTTACCTATCAATGTCAGCAATATAGTGACATCTTCACTCTTCAGTGCCTTGTGCCTTAACTTGCAGAGTGGGGTGTAGTGGACATTCCAAATACTTTGTGGCGGGGGTGCGGGAGGCTTTCTACCTGACCAAGGTAAGGAAGTTGGTGAGTTAGGATATTAGAAACGACTCTCAAATCATTGGTGAGTTAGGATACGTTCAAGTTGTCTTTTCCTACGAAATTCACTAAAATATACAAACATAAGATATTAGAAGCCATTATGTAATGAAATCATTGACATAATCTAATGAGTGTTAATGAAAGTGATAAGTATGCTTGTGGTCATGTTTATTATTTGTGCTGATAAGAATACATTATTAGCAGGTACTTTGCTGAAATTGTCATGTGTTGATATACTAAATATATATTTTTCTATTAAATTATTTAAAATACTATATAAAAAATGACCAGTGTTTTAATAATATAAAGGCTAATGTGGACAGTGTTACAACAAGACTTTTAGGGCGAGTGTTTGGCTGAAACACAATGAATACAATATTTGGGAGTCAGTTTAGATCCGAGTTTTAAGTTACCAAAGTGGGCTAACAGCAGCTAAAGTGGGGATCAGAACAATATTGTGCAGCAACTGGTTGGATCATCAAGGGGAACCATTGCTCAAGTCCAGTATACTATAGCGTTGTCCACTACTATATATTCCACCAGTGAATGTGCTTCACAGTGGCTGAACAGTACACATGTGTACATGTACATACATGTACACATGTATGTACAGAGGTTGATATAACAACTAAATATGGTGACGAAGGCTATCAGAGATTCCCTCATTGCACCCCCTCTACCATGGCTTCCAGTGTTGTGCAACATAGCTTCTCCAGGTATACGATTCAAAGATAGAATACTCAGAGAGTTTAAAAAGATCTTATATTCTCTGAATCTCTCCTTTTTCTAAGATATCCCACAACGTACAGGGTGACTTAAATCTAGAAAACCCACCTCTTCAACTAGCTTCCCAGTTAATTTTCAAATGAATGTTTAACATTAACAAGCTGGGTATTATTTTGGACTTGGGCATTATTTGATGGTTGAAAAAGTATTCTGGTATCATACCTTATGACTGTCATAGGTGGAATAAATCTCCTCGTAAGGAGTGGATTATGTTCAGTTGTTTTTTACTCTAGTTTTGGAACCTGCAACTACTGGAAATATAAGTGGGGAATAACAGATGATCATTCATTTGACTACAGACCTGAAACTCAAACTATGAATCACAATGTTTATGTTTGCCCATTGCGATGTTGTCTCAGGGGGATTAGCTGGTTTTCATACATCAGAGAACCAGGTGTTGAATGGTAGCGAAACTTAGACTTAGCTCTATGACGAGAGATCATATTAACGAACACAAGTACATAAGTACTTATTACTTTAGATTTTACTTTCTTTAAATTTTGAAGTCATCCTATTTTCCATTTTTTTTTCTTTTTACCTTTTATTTTGGTAGCTCTCATTGAAGACATACAATATATATTACCATAATGGTTAGTGTATCATCCAATATTTTATAATAAAAATGGAAACCCACAATATTTCACTATTCCAACTGTACACTATAAAACAAACTATTAATCGCAAAGCAAATACAGTGCTTGATAATTATGCGTCATATATGTTTTGTTGAGAAGGATCTTACAAGAGAGTTGTTACATAATAAACTGAAGTACTGTGTATAGTATTTAGTGTTATTTAGTCATATGAAACTAACAGTTTTGTAATCAGTGATAATCTTGTTGCAGAAGTTTGTGGATGACTTATTGGAGCGAACCAAGACCCTTTAATGTCGGAGCTCGATAGTACCCGCGCCGACAAAACACCAAAAATATCGTAGAGTCATTGGATCATTAGTCATCATCTCCCGTCAGCAAACTTCTTGGTGTTCTTGCCAACAGTGTACAAGACTGATAACAACCTAGGCCTAACTGATTCTGATAAATAATGTTGTCACTAACTCGTACATCTGGCCAAAATGATCTTACATCGGCCAATAGCATAAGCTCGATCTACCAGGAATTTAAATGAGTTGATAGCACTTTGTTTTCATAAATAGGTGTAAATATAAGCTTGTTTTATTTTGACAAAGTATGTATGCAATTTTTTTTAGATATCATAAAAAATTCTCTTTGGCATTTTCAGAAGCAAGGTTGTTTGTTGAGGACTGTACAATTTTTTTTTTTAATTCTACCATAATTATTCTTAGATATTTTTCTTAGTAGTTTTTATTTTTATAATAGCATTCAAATTGTACTTTATCTATGATGAAAAAGATTGGACAAGGAGCTGAAAATTCATGGTTTAGTATAAAACATGCCTGTAGATTCTGGTCCTTTTTATCTTCAAACATAATTATTTTCTAATTTTAAGTATTCTATGTATTTTTATTGCATTTCAGGCAGTGGATGTAGTAAAGTTAACCATTTGTATTAAATATTTAAAAGTAGAAATAAAAACATTTGAAAGATGTATTTAACTTGGTGGCCATATGAGTCTGGTAACTCAGAAACAGAACATGGCATACCGTTCTATCATAATAGAATGTCAATAGCTCGTAGCAAAATTTGTTGACTAAAAAATGCAAAATTGAACAAACATTCTCTTAGTCAAATACACCTCTTTCAGCAATATTTTAGCTTCCTTTTTTCATTCTGGTTATAGATTTTCCAAAATAAAAGATGAAGATTGAAAAAAAAGGAAACTAAATAGACAAGATTAAATAAATGAAAATAATGAGTAAATATGTTCAATTAATAATTAATTAATCAAAAAGTTTGAAACTTGAAATTGTATACCTTATATTGTAATGCATCACTACTTCAGTTGCTCATCATTTCCATCCCTTGAAAATTGTCAAATCTCAGAACGGAAATGTTACAGGTAAAATATTTTTTTATTTTTATTTAAGCTGTTTAGAAAGCCAATTGAAATTTTTATTACTTAAATCAGCGATACAAAGGTAAAACGTGTTTGTCTAAGGGAAAAATATAATATTGTAATAAATACGAGAAAGTGTAAGTTTGTATTTATTCTCAGTTGTTTTAGATCTTTTGTTGAGCTGTTTCCATTTTAATCTTTTAAATATCTTTGCACCCTTATGATTTTAATATCATATTGAGGTATATATTTGGATTAGTAATCATTTTTGTTTTTATTTTATTATGTCCTTGCCTACAGTCATCATTTAACATTTTATGCCTTGTGAATGAGGAAGGTTCAAGATTATGAATAATAAAAGTAGAAAATTCTGCAGTAAGTAAACTTTTGAGATTACAGTTGTAATTTTTATATACTTTACTTATGTTTTTGTCTATTTGTATAAATCATATTTCACTCTCTATAATGATATTCTGAATGTATTGTTTACCACAGGATTGTTTTGTTATGTAAATATGATTATGATTTATATATTTTTGTGACTTTTATTGCCAATATTACTTAATTATATGAAAGTATATGACCTACATTTTTTACAGTATACTATAAAAGTAGCAAACATATTAATTTTGACCATTAACTAAAAACTTTGTTAATACAATCGGAAACATTTTGAACAAATATTCTATGGGAAGGACTTGATATAAATTAAATTTCATTAAAATAGTAGAATTAAAACCGTTATTTATATTGATAAGATAATAGTAATTTTTGAAAATTTACAAACTTCCATTTTTATATTTAGGTTTTTTTTAATAAAGTGATTCTATTTAAAATAATTAATTTATTTTGGCTTTTAGTGGTTTCATTGTAGCCCTTATTAGCGAATCTCCTTTCTCAGTGTTCTCTTCATTGATACAGCTTCAAATAGGTGTGAAATATTAAAAATTTGTGTATGTTTAAAGAAGTGGACTTTAAACTTACATATCTATCAGAACAGTTCAAATTTTTCATTGATGACTTTATGCACAGTTTTGAGAATCAAAGTTAAATCATCAGATCTACTAAAATATTAAACATAATTTATAAACCAGAGTATTTGTTAGTATCAGGTTATAGCAAGTCCTCGTCTTATTTAGTCCTCAGCTGTAAAGTATCTACTTAGCCACATCTGTGATAAATTGTCGTTTTGATGCTATTACCCATGATAATATATTGTAACGCCTTCTGTACAGCATACTCTGGTCTGCTTAGAAGAAATCAAGTACGATGTAGGAGAGTTCTTCCTAAAAAAATTACCGGTATGTTTAAATTAATAACCATTTTTTTTTTTTTTTTTGGAACCAATTAACAAGGGTTGATTAGGTTCAGCAACAGTGATACATTAACAAATTTTATAACTATAAAGACATTTAGAAATCATATTTTATAATTAGTGTTTGAATGCTGTCATTGAATGATGCTATACATATCATTTTTGTTATGAATTTATAGTGTTAAATCTTAAACCAATATCGCTATTTCATACATAATTAAAAAATCACTTTCTTATAAATTTCTGTATACAACACAGTCAAATAGCTGTAAAAAATTGAATAGCTCTTTAACTATGAATGAAGGCGTAATTTTTAAGGCTATTAATAATTATTTATTTCGTCCTTAGTGGCATTTTTATGTTTATATTTTTGTTCAATGATTTGTTATATCAGATAATGCTGTAATAGGTGAAAATGCATTTATTAAAAAAATTAATTTGTGGAATTATTAATATGTTTACTTTAAAGTAATTATTTAATCAAGTCAATTATAATTATAATCATTTTTAAATTATGAATTATGTCATCGTTCCTTATTCTATTATTAAATATGAGTAGTGTTTTCATTATGTAGACATTAGCATTGGAATTAATAATCCTAATATCAGAAACTCATTTTTTACAACCAACTACAAAACTGCAGGAATAAAAATAAGCTCAACTTTTTTTCTAGTACTATGAATATTATAAATGTGGTAAATATTTATAGAAACTAGAGATAATAATCTTTAAAATTATTCCCATATTTAATCTAGTAGAACTTGTCAATAGTATTATAGCTCAGTTTCGTTGCAAAGTTTGAATGTGCTTCATGCTTGTTGCTAATTAATTTGAATTAATTATATTATTACCGCTCAATTGTTTACCATAAAAACAATGCAGAGTAAACAATTGGTTTCAGACCAGATGTACAAGGTACAAAGTAAATAAACATTTACAAAACTTGCAAATCATTAAACTGGAGATTATATCGTTTAAATTAGTACCCAGCATTTTTATTTTTTTTTTTTTTAATTTTTTAATGAACGGATTATTAAGATATCATATACATATGATGAGCAGAGTTATCAATTAAATTATGAAAATTTAATCAGTTAATAGATCAATGGTAGTTAATAAGAAATTATCCTCAAGCTAACCTCTCACCATGATCTCAACCCCCCTCCTCGTGTCACACGTCTCCTCATCCGCACAAATCTGGACTTCATCCCTGTGATCATCATTCTTTGTGTATTGTAGGTAGATTACGTATGTGTATGTATAACGTAATTTAGGAATTTGTACTTTTAAGTTCAAACGGTAATAGTTTAAGAATTTGTAACTGAAACTGATTTTATTAAAGTGTATTCTTAAGGTTTGTTTGTGTTTAATTAATCCTTAAGTTTATAATCCTATTGAATGTAACCTTTGATCTGTGGTAAAATGCTCATTAAATCCATGTTCAATAGAACGAGATAAGCCGTTGCTAAGGGCCTAAGGCATTGGCTCGACGCACATTGGTCCGGGTTCGGTTCCTTGTATGACCATTAATAGTTTTAGCCCTGCTGCTCCTGAGGTTAGGAAGTCATGGTAAGTCGTCAGTCCCCAGATTAAGTTTTAGAGATGCCTTCTTGACCCTAACTTCGTCTGGTAAAATAATACCATCGTTAACTTTTTTAATTGTACAATTTGTCTTTAACCATATATATTTGGTTAATTTATGTTTATTTCTAGTATTTTTAACTGGACCATAAGCTGCCTAGCTCAATGTAATAACATTTTACCATTCACAAGTCCAGTCCATGAGTCATCGGATGCATAATATAGGAATATAAATGTTACAATAAACAATGATGTAACGAATACTGTATTGTGAATTATTTTCATTGCATGTCAAAGATAGGCTACTTATTATGATACGTTTTGTAACTACATATTATTTCATTGTAATTATAAAATTAATTATACAAATTAAATTTTAATTAACAATAAAATTAATCATGATGAAAGTACTACTCACATCAAATACCTTCGGCCACTTACTATGATCAAGATGATTACTTACCTCAATCAAGAATAATTTTTTCAAAAATGGTCTAGCAAAGTCGACCAAGACTCTTAAAGATAAGTGGGCACTTTGTTCTGGTTCATTCAGTACAATTTGACACCCTCTAGTTTTTAACTTTTTGTTCTAAACTTGAATCAAATCCTGGTCACCTCAGGTTTTTCATCTTTACAGTTGCAGGATGACCACAATGATGTTCATTTAATACATATTCCTGAAGTTTTGGCGGAATCACAATGTAGAAGCTCCATGCTGATCAACTCAGTTTAAATTTCAACGCATTTCTTCTTTGAAATAAGTTTTCATTTCTTCACTATAATTGGCATTCTTCTGTACATTTAAGGTGTGAGAAATGGCTTAGCTTATTATTGGACCTTTTGCAGATTCGGCTTTAGCATCTTTACTAGTCAATGTAAACAATTCCATTATTTAAAACAAAAAAATGTTATCTTTAATTTCATCTTCTGAGTTTTAGTGGAAGTCTTGATGATCCATCTACATGATCCTAATCTGTGCACAATTTCATATTGATATTGTTGGCACTAGTGGCGCAGTGCTGTAACCCAGCTACTTTGGGACAAAGTGTTGAGGAGATTATACTCGATAGGTTCTATGCTCAGTCTTCTTAATACAGACACAACTCAATGGTTGTCATCAATGTGGGCACTACTAGAGAAGTCTGGGCTGTCCATGTTGGATGATAGTCAAGCTTCAGATGCTGTTTAGGGAAGAGAACTGAGTGCCAGGCTTATCAGTGAGATGAAAATCAAACCAACACTAGATGGTTCGGATTCCACGTAAAGTTGTAGGCCCCTTAGTTATCTAGCTAATTGGGCTATTAATAAATAGCTCTTTCTGAGAAACAGTTGATCTTAGTTAGTAACAGTGACTACACTTGGTCATCTACACTCATATTCGCCCATATCTTGACGATCGGTGAATTACTAATGAATGAATTATGTGCTCTCAAATACACATCCCACTTTGTTTTCTTTTTGCAGCCATAATAGAAACCCCATGTTTTTAATTAAATATCAATTTAACATATTTATTATCCATTATTAGTGTAAAACGAAAATGCCTTCCCTCAAAAAATGATCCATTTTATAATCATACAATATAAAACCAAAGCCTCTCTGTCAATTTGTGAATAGTTTCTTTATGATTGACTAAGCATATGGGAAACAAAGATTATAGGTCTTTCAGTTTTATCAGAATAGACATGAGATAATGTTCCTCTCAATCCAAATGGAGAAGTATTGCAAGAGACCACAATTTGAAGATTGGAGTTAAAGTGTACTAAAACACTGTCTTAGGCAAACATTTCCTTAATTTCATTAAAACATCTGTTACATTCTGTAGACCAATACCATTTTGATATTTTTTGCAAACATATATGGAAAGATTCTAACCTGATTGTTAAATTTGGCAAAACCTTATAGTAGTTCACTAAAACTACGAAAGACCTTAACTCTGTTATCTTCTATGGTACTGATATTTTAGTAACAGCCTTAGTCTTCTTTTCAGTTGTGTGATGTTGCAATTTATCAATCTTATGACTGCAGTACTCAATTTAATTTTGGTGTAAAAATGACCAATGACAAATAAACATTTGTAGATTAGGCCTTTGTAAATTAAATGAATTCAATCCGATTAGTCCAAGTAACATTTAAGTTAGATCCTCCTGCTAACCCTTGTTAACAAAAATTTTGAAAAATCAAAACCCTGTAGTCCGGTAGATTTATTGTCAAGTTTTCCTGCCAGAAAAACTCACTGTATAGTGCTGCATCCCAGGTGCCCCTAACAACGCATGGAGATCACTCCTCTTTCACTCACTACCAACCAACTGCCTAATGAGTTATTTCAATGGTGGCTCAGTAGTGCTGTTCCTGTTCTTCAGGTCTCTCTTTGTTTTTATTTTTAATGTAAATGTCAGTTAATTTAGGCCACCTGAGAACGAAATGAATGTCATACCTCTTAAAATGTTGTCTAGTAAAACACTGGCTCATTAGAATAGTCTAACCAAATTTATGAATAATATCTCCAACGATATAATGATTTTCAAACAAACTGTAAATAGAAATAATCGTCAAAACTTATTAGTTTAGGTTATTTGCCATGGAAAGAACAAAGCTATTAGCAAAATCTTTTTTTAAATTGTTTGTAATTTTATGTTGTTTAACATAAAATTGCGAAACAAATTTACAGTTTTTTATCATTTACCCTGAGCGTCTTAATTGAATACAACTGAACCAGATTTTTGCTGCTAAGCACTGAGAGGCCAGAGAACGGTTTCGCAACCACAGGTGGTTCATATTGGTTGATCCAAGGTCATAGCGCATCAAATATCCGTCTTCAATATTACTCCTCCTAGCGTCCCTACAATGGTTCTACAGGCAGAGTACCCCAAGAGGCAGAGTGGGAGATCCACAAGTAGGGCTACTGAAAATGTTCACTAGCAAGACTATAGCCCTCAGATCCACAAATGGGGCTAGTGACAGTACCTACTTGCGGGGCTGTAGGTTGAGATCCATCAGTGATACTACAAACAGAATTCCATCACGAGGTCAAAGGTTGAGCAGAATTTACTTGATGTACAGTCAAGGCTGTTTGCAGTCTCCTTTGAAGAGCACTGCAAATAGTACTGAAGCAGGGTTCCATAGCCCAAACTCCATCACAAGGCTGAGGACTGTAGTGTCCATTCATGAGCCCAAAGCCTAAGATACTGAAACAAAACAACAGGTAGCGTTTCCTGTTTAGGCCTAAGGACAAGATCCATAAGCGTGCAATGTCCACTTGCGAGGCCATATGCTGAGCTTCTCCCTGACTGTGATGTGCTTTGTCAAGAAACTTTCTTAGCAAGCCCCTAATAAGCAAGCTAGTATTAATTTAATAAAAAATTAGTATTGAATTAAATAAGCGGAATCAGCTAATTTAAAAAAGACTAAACCATACTTAAGTAAATTTGGTTACTATATTTGTATAAGTAAACTAAAAAAAGTACTGTTATTTGAAGAAAATGCATTCCTAACTTTCTTAGTATGCAGTATAGCCTCCTTATTCAAGGGAAAACTATTTATTTCAAATTATAGATGATTTGATTGAAATATATTGTAAAATTCACAAATTATTGATTTCTGTAACTGCAGTGAAGTGGGATTAGATTACTTGATGTGAAATGAGCTAATTACGCTGAGGAATGTGTATATGAAGATGACTAATTGTTGTTTGGTATTCTTTCTTCAAGTGCCAAGTTTATATATGTGGTGTCTAATCCTATAAAACACTCCCATACATGCACAGTGGTTTTGATCCACCCATACAGGTACAGTATATTGTAAAATCCAGTGGATACAGTGGATTTTTTGACTGAAATATATATAACAAATAATAAGGTTAACGTACCTTTGTCGTCTTCAGCTACAAAATCCTATTTATTGGATTACTGGTTTCATAGTAAGAACTCCATGTTCACATCCATTGTACATTGTCCATTGTAGCTGAAGACGACAAAGGTACGTTAACCTTATTATTTGTTATATATATCAGCTCAGGAGGCTTTAGCAATGAATGAAATATATAGTAAAATCCAGATGTGAAACAATGTGTAACATTGTAAATTACAGAAAATACAATATTAATTTATACGTACAACATTTTGTTTTGCTGTTAACAATAAATGCATTGTCTTTAGCAATTTTTTACAAAATAAACAACACGTAACATTTCACTTCATCTTATCATCCATGCTTTTGGAATTTGAAAATTCCAAAGCATTGGCACTTATTGGTTATCAAATCGTATTTTAAAACATACTATTTCTTATATTAGTGAGCTAATTTAATTTTTGTTCTGAATTTTCGCATGAAAGGAATTATATTTTCTTGATTTACTGAAAATCTCAAAGATGATCCAAGAGGTTTATAAATAAGTTGACAGTAACATATCAGATAGCTATCATCCTGTTTATAAATAGGGTGACAATAACATATCAGATAGCTATCATCCTGTTTATAAATAGGGTAACAATAACATATCAGATAGCTATCATCCTGTTTCAATAGTTCCCAATTCCCCTAACATTTTTGAATATGTCAAATATATTCAATTAAATATTTTGTTCACTAGTAATCATCTACTTTTTTAATTCCAGAGAAGCCAGGTCTATTACTGCTGCTGTAATGGATGTTGTAGATTTCACACTAAATGTATATGAACAAAACTAGTCAGTTTAGCACTTTAGGATTTGAGCAAAATGTAAAGTGCTTTAGAAACTAAAACTCTTCGGTTTGTCTCAGAATTCATTACAATTTGCCAACTCTTTCTTGGATAATAGACATTAATTGATTTTAGTAAATGGACTTCTCTCCAAGTCAATTGAAGTAAATATTGATGTTCTATAGGGCTCAATTTTGGGGCCCTTAATCTTCAATTTTCTACTAAATTCTATAATTTTTTTCATAGAATGTAAAAACTGACATAGTTATTTATGCAGGTAGTACACAACCTTGGCTGCTTGACATACAAATTTTCAAATAATACAGACCACTATCTTGGAGGCTCAAATAATGACCTTTAAATGGTTTTCCTGGAATAAACTAATTTGTAATCCTTAAAAACTCAATCTCTGACTCTTAACCTCCATCTAGAAGTAAACCATTAATCAGGTAAATTACTAGACGCTATTAACACCAAACTCAATCGTCATTCTTTGTCTAAATTTAAGGTTAGGTTAAAGGGCACTAGGCCAGGAATTAGTATATTGGAGAGATAGGACATCAGCAAACTTACCTTTGGAAGCCATTTCAGTCTCTATCTCTCTCTACTCACTTGAAGAAAATGCCAGTGGTATTGAAAATTGTGAGATTTTGTTTATTTTGTGTTTGTTACTACTACTCCGGTGTTAGTGAACTTTTCTTTTAAGGTAAGTTTGCTGATGTCTTATTTGTCTAAATTTAAGTAAGAAATTGAGTAGATTGAGCTACCTCATTTGGAAACAAAAGATTTGTTACAGATTATTATTTAAAAATTACTTATTTTAGTCTATTCCAAAGTCATTATTATGTATTGATACTATGGGGTCACTAAACTTCAGTTTGGCAATTGCTGCTGTTCATTCAAAAAAAATTATTAGGGCCATGTATGAGTTTAGTCCCATGAGATCACTGCCCACCTCTTTTTATTAAGACAACAATTTTAACAATAATTGTAAACTTGTATATGAGATTTTAAACATTTTACCTTATACACAAAATATAGTTTACATAATTTTGTCTAGAGGTTTTGTCCATGAATTCAACTAGAAAAAAAACTTGATGTTTCACTACATAGATTGACTTAACGAGTAATGGTTTCGAAATTAATTGTATTACATTTTAAAAATAAATTAGATACCTCTATCTGCTTGCTTTGTGGGTAGCTCTAAATTGTAATGAGAAGCTGAACACCTGTTTGCTCATGAAACCTTTTTACTCTACTGATGAGTTCTTGGGTGTTGAGGTGAGCATTCAAATTTAAATTTCATATGTCATATAACACTCGAGAAATTAGGGGAATGTAAGTTTAGTGACAGAGTCAAGAGATGTATGCTGCTTTTGACATACTTAGAACATAATGGTAATAATAAAAAGCCCTGTGAAACCATTATAAAAAATTTAGATTATGAAGTCAGTTTGTAATTATAGCATACCTGATACTCGGGTCACATATTTCAATGTATCAAAATGTATATCACAGGATACTTAGACAAATATTCTCTATCGAACCAGTGTGGCCATGAAGCTCTTTGTAAAAAGAGTACAAGTCAGTTACATTGAGACGAGCTATCATAGTTGATAAAGTAAGTTCTAGACAAGCTTCAACTTTTACATCATTCCAGAAAATTCCAAACCAACCATGAGAGGGATTCCTTCTAGTGAGTTTCATTTGCTGAATCTGCATTCACTTTGTCGCTTTTATCTTTAACTGTGGAAACAAGAAGACTGCACTCATATGGATCCTGTAAAGCCGGTTTTCATGTCCGATGAATTGTTCTTGGTAGGTTTACAAAGGTAGCGTCAGTGGTCTCTCTCTCTACCTCTATGCATCCCTCTCTCCAGCACACTCTGAAATGACTAATAACTGAGCTAACAGTACACCAAATAGTTGTCCAAATGCTTATTAGAAACAAATCACTGTCAGATAGCAGCATATAGAGGGCGGGTTCAACAAAAGCTAGTGGATGCTAACCTAGATGGCGCCCCTCACTGTGGGTATTATATTTCATACCCCTCAAAAAATCGGTTGGGGAGGTTCGGAAAAAATGTTAAGTTTAAGGCACCAAAACAAAGTATTATTAACCCTGCTGTACTCGTACGGGCCACAGGTGTAACCCAGCCATTGTATTTTGCCATTTTTCTCAGATGACTGAGGGTAAGGAATAGTCAGCCCCTCATTACCTTCCTATTAATAAATGCTTTAATCGGTCCGAGTGTTTTTGCATGTTTTTGAGAGTGGCTGTTTGTTATATTTGCTTCCAATTGGCTATAAATTGAGCCACTGTCTGCTTGGTGTTTTGTAATCAGATGGGGACAAGAAGAGTGTTCAGAGAAGGACATTCTCATTAATCGGAAAGCTCAGCAATTATATTAGAAACCTTCAATGCAGTAGTTTTACAACAATAATTTACAAAAATTACATTTAAAAAATTACGAAAGCATAATTTACAAATTATATTTTTTAGTTGTTTGTTACCTTTGAAGATGAAAACAGTTTTCAAAAGGCCTCAGGCAAATTTTATAAACTTGTATTAGAAAATGTGAATATCATTTCTCCCATTATATAGATATGAAATGTGATTTACGACATTAGAGAATTGTACATTCCACTTGTTAAACATTTCTACCATTATATAGATATGAAATGTGATTTACGACATTAGAGAATTGTACCTTCCACTTGTTAAACATTTCTACCATTATATAGATATGAAATGTGATTTACGACATTAGAGAATTGTACCTTCCACTTGTTAAACATTTCTACCATTATATAGATATGAAATGTGATTTACGACATTAGAGAATTGTACCTTCCACTTGTTAAACATTTCTACCATTATATAGATATGAAATGTGATTTACGACATTAGAGAATTGTACATTCCACTTGTTAAACATTTCTACCATTATATAGATATGAAATGTGATTTACGACATTAGAGAATTGTACCTTCCACTTGTTAAACATTTTTACCATTATATAGATATCAAATGTGATTTACGACATTAGAGAATTGTACCTTCCACTTGTTAAACATTTCTACCATTATATAGATATGAAATGTGATTTACGACATTAGAGAATTGTACCTTCCACTTGTTAAACATTTCTACCATTATATAGATATGAAATGTGATTTACGACATTAGAGAATTGTACCTTCCACTTGTTAAACATTTCTACCATTATATAGATATGAAATGTGATTTACGACATTAGAGAATTGTACCTTCCACTTGTTAAACATTTCTACCATTATATAGATATGAAATGTGATTTACGACATTAGAGAATTGTACCTTCCACTTGTTAAACATTTCTACCATTATATAGATATGAAATGTGATTTACGACATTAGAGAATTGTACCTTCCACTTGTTAAACATTTCTACCATTATATAGATATGAAATGTGATTTACGACATTAGAGAATTGTACCTTCCACTTGTTAAACATTTCTACCATTATATAGATATGAAATGTGATTTACGACATTAGAGAATTGTACCTTCCACTTGTTAAACACGATATACTTCACTTTTGAGTACAGTAATTTAAGTTCATAGAACTTGTTTTCTGTTCTGTAACAACACTTCTGTTTTTGAGTTTTAAGTTGATTTGCTAAGAGCTCATTACTCATTTGGACTGTCATAACGTTTTTTAGGTAATTTTTGTCATGGATTTTGGAGAATGTTTGCTCAAGTTATTATATAAGAAAAGGTTAATACTTTAACATATGTGATCGCCATGAATGTGTGAATGCCATCTTTTTTTTAAAAAATCAGAACAGGATAGTAGGTGTTTGAGCAGGATCCTCCCACCCCCCAAGTGATAAAATCCAACGCAATTATAAGCAAAATAATAATCAGTAGTTTATTTCTTAAAATAGCCTTGTAAAATATAAATTTGCTTTGGAATTAAAGTATCCAGACAATAGCGCCCTGATCAGGGTACTGCTAGGATGTCGGACAAATGGGTCTAAAATCCGGACTGTCCTGGCGAAATCGGGACAAGTGGCAACCCTGGATGTGATTAACAATTCAAATAAAATTCACTCTCTTTCTCTTGACAAACTGTGTATGGCATACGAAATAGTTTTAATAGCATATGTTATATGGATCCATTAAAAACAGGCCAAAAGCGAATACTGGAACTTTTGGAAGTGAATTTTTAAACTGAGTCTAAAAGTTCCTAGAACTCAACAAATATTAACAAAAAGACTATCCTCACAAAGCTCAGTAATCGCTTTAAGGTTTTATTCCATGTTTATGCCATTGAGTATTGCAAAAATACCATACAATGATTCACAACTATTAAGTAAAATGTTATGATCAGTATTAAAATGAAATGAATGGAGAAGCAAATTGACATAACTGCACATACTGTTGTCATAATAACCAACACTTTGTCTTGGCAACAATTTAACCAACCAGATGTTTGGTAAAGGTTGATTGAGGAGGATATTATTAATATTTACTGTTATAAAGTGTATTTTTGAGAACTAATTATAATAATTGAGTAAGCATTTAGATATTCTTACTAGTAGAACCTAGGTGGTGATATGACTGGACATATGCTGTGAAGTTATTACCAACTCTACCACTTTTTAGAAATGTGTTTATAAACACCCATACAATAGAAAAGTTACGGTCAATACATATTCATAAGTTGATAAACTGGTTGCTTCAAGCTTTCTCCTTGTATATTTTGTTGCATAGGCTCATATACAGGCTACGTTTCATGTTAGACTGGGCTTCTCACAATGTTAGTCATTAGTTGAATTTTTTTCTAAGGGCTGTGTTTTCTGATATTTTAGGACATTGACTGCAAGTCATTGTTTAACAGAATATGGATTCCTTCATTTGGACAATGATGGCGGAGTATGGCATAATGTTCTCAAAAGGCTTTAAGACACATTTTTGAAGACTTGAGGCACTTAAAAAAAATGTCATTATTGAGAAAAATGCTTTGAAAAAAAGTGTTCATGCTGAAAGAGATTATAAATTTTATATCAAGAGCAAATGAATGTTGGTTTATTTGTGATGGTTTGAAAGGACAGATGTGGTTTTATAAAATACACTTTTCATTTTTATCCTTATCCTTTTACAATTTACACAATGCACATTATTTTAATTTTACAATCCTTATAATATTCAATAAATAAAATACAAAGGCTGTAAACATTATTGAAATAATAGTAACTAGGAATTTCTTATGTAATCCCTAATTTATTTTGAAAATAAAAAATAGTTAATACACTTGAATGGTAAAAGATTGTTAACTGTACAACTAAACTATCTGTCCTGTTTATTTATAGTAAGATCTAGTATTTAAAATATTTTATTGTTAACAGGTTAAAAATAAAGATCATTTATTTATTTTCTAACTTATTTTGAATTTAATTTGCAATATGAAAATAAATAAAATACTCTATAACCTACATTGATGCTTATTACTAACAACTGGTTGCTGAAACACTAAATGAACATTTAAAAATTAGTCTAAGAATAATTTGTAGTCTCTTTTCCGCTGATATTCTTTTAGGTTAAATACAATCATAAAGTTTTACAAGGTATTTAAACTTAATTTTAAATCTAAGGGGTTAGGAATGTAGTACCATTCTATTATACCTTCTATTATACCTATAGAAGGTATAATAGAAGGTCTATGGTAGTACTATTATTTTAAAATAATAATACAATTTATTTTTGTTCAAAACTGTTTTTGAATTGTTGTAATTCTAAAAATATCAGACAAAAACAAATATATATAATACAGCTAGCATATAAGTAGCACTAACTCTTCAACTCCTTGTCCTTTGTTTTTCTAGGCCAATAGGACTTTCTGTAGAAATCTAGGAACAGGAAGAACATGAAGACATCTTGGGGAATGAAGATCCCTAAAAGATATTTAGGGTATCTGCAGTTTGAACTGAGTAGGCCAGCACAGGCGTGTACTGTTGTAACCACAAATTGTATCTGGACAGAAAACAAAGATTCAGAGTACTGTATTTTAATATTTACAAATAATACATATCTAACACATTAACTATAAAATCTATATATTTAAAATTTACTAGTGTTTTTATTCACAAAGTTTCCGAGGAAACCCTTTGGGGGATTTTAAAGGAAACATATTAACCTCAGATGCAAAGCTACAAATTTATTTGTAACACAAAAATAATAAAAACATCTTAATTCACTTATGGGTACTATAAATACATTCCCAATACTTAGGTCATTAGGTAATGCTACACACAAGGTCCTCTCAGGAGATGAAGCTCCTCTTGAGAGAGTTTGCATACCAGGTTGAAGGTCAACAATTCTTAGATTGTACAGGTAAGGTCTTCTGTCTAGGCCATAGGCCAAGCTTTTCCTTCCCCTACTATTAGGCACAGATCGTAAGGGTTTGGAGGCTCTTATGAGTAAAGGTTGTCCATGTGATGGTTTCATGGTCCCATGGGGAACAGCCACCAGCCCACACGCATGTCCGCACGTGTAATAGGTCTGTCAGCAAGCCCATGAGCATGTCCTTGCGTGTAATAGATCTGTCAGCAAGCCCACGAGCATGTCCTTGCGTTTAATAGGTCTGTAAGCAAGCCCACGAGCATGACCTCTGGTGTAAAAGGTCCATCAACAAGCCCACGAGCAAGTCTGCGCAAGTAATACCTCCTTAAGGATTAGTTTTAAGTTTAGAACCTGTTCTTGACAGTATTTGTTTGGTCTAAAACCAATAATAAGGTTGACGTACCTTTGTCGTCTTCAGCTACAAAATATTTTTATTGGACTACCGGTTTCAGAGTAAGAACTCCATGGTATGCTCTGAAACTGGTTGTCAAAAAAAATTTGTATAGCTGGAGAAGACAAAGGTACGTTAACATTATTATTTGTTATATATATATCAGCTCAGGAGGCTTTAACAATGAAAAAAAGCCTTATCAGCCAACAGAAGTTGCAAGATACTGACATACTAGTAAGTTTTGATGTAGAATCATTGTTCACTAAGGTTCCAGTACTTGAAACAATTGAAATAATCAAGGAAATTCTTAACAACGATTTAGCAGAGCTAGCTGAACTATGCCTCACGTCAACTTATTTCTTCTTCGATGGGAAGTTCTATGAACAAACTGAGGGAGCAGCTATGGGATCACCTCTATCACCAGTTGCAGCAAATCTTTATATGGAAATATTTGAAAAGAAGGCACTTGAAACGTCTGACTTGAAACCAAAGGCATGGTATCGATATGTAGACGATGTTTGGGCTGTGTGGCCACATGGTAGAGAGAGACTGGATGATTTTCTGCACCATATCAATTCTATTCACTCTAATATCAAGTTCACAATGGAGATCGAGAATAACGGAAGTCTGCCTTTCCTTGACGTTTTAACTGTGAGAAGAAGAGATGGACGAATAGGCCACTCGGTATACCGGAAACCTACACATACCAATAGATATTTAAATGCTGCTTCCCATCATCATCCAGCACAGAAGAATGCAGTTTTAAACACTTTAATCAATCGAGCCATTCACATTTCAGACCAAAATAGTTGGAAGAAAGAAAGACAAATATTAAATTCAACATTAAAACAGAATGGATATTCAGTTAGAGAAATCAACAATACTATTGGAAAACAGTTGAAGAGGAAAGAACAAGACAATAGAATAGATACAAGACAAGATAAGGATACCTCAAAAAAGGCGTATCTACCTTACATAAAGGGAACAACGGAAAAGATTGGTAGGCTATTAAGTAAAGAAAATATAAAAACCATTTACAAGCCACCGAATAGATTAAAGAATTTTCTGAGGCCAGTCAAAGATAAAATTCCACTAGCTATGCCTGGAGTATATGAAATACCTTGTAGTTGCGGGTCAGTCTACATAGGGGAAACCAAGAGGTTAATTTCCACAAGGATTAAGGAACATATAAGGCATACTAAGAATGAAGATATGGAAAAGTCTGCTGTTGCTGAACATAGCACAAAAAGTAATCATGGAATTTTATTTGACAAAACTAAAGTCCTTGCCAACATCCCACATTATTACCCAAGAATCGTAAGGGAAGCCATAGAAATATATAAAAGAAGAAATAATTTTAATAAGGATGATAGTATACGGCTGCCAAAGACATGGGAACCCATTTTAAGTAAATTGAAATAAAATGGAAGAGTCAGCCATATTGATTTTTCGGCCAATGACCGTAGGTCACGTGGGTCGTGCCTCCGCCCCCCTCTCCAGCATACCTGCCAACCAGTCCCCACCCCACCACCTGTTATAAAGCTGGAAGGTCACTTGCCGATTTCAGTCTCAGAGAAACCACTGAGGATGCCACATCACAGTATGGGCGAAACGTCTGGTCATCTTGTAAATATTGTAGATAGTACCTTGACGCGGTTGTCACCGGAAACTGTAGATTTTAGTTATGACACCGGCCGCTTAAGCCTAAGTTCTAAGATTAATGAAAAAAAAGTTTAAAACCAGTTTATCATTCCCCAATTTTGTTTTCTAATTGTTGCTGATCTCGAACAACAAAAAAAGTGAGAGAATTTAGTATATGCTACTGGGAGCAGATTAACTGTGCAGTAATTCTCTATAATGCATAACATCAATTCAGTCTCCTTGAATAAATAAGGGCACATCTCCATTAACCAGGAATCCAGTCATCAGAGAGTTTTTTACGTGCAACAATAGATGGTAAAATAGTTACCTCTTATTGGTTCTGCCACCAATCTTGCGTTATTACAGCTCTACCATCTTCAAAAAACATCAGGTAAAATTAAAACCAGGGAAAATTTATTACATCATATTGCCGGAACAACCTGGGTAGCCAAAGCACATGTCCTGCGTGCAACTGCTTTGTCACTGGTCTATTCAGCTGCTGAATAAAGTGCTCCCATAAATGACTAAATAGTGTTCACACTAAAGCGATTGATGTCCAACTTAATGGGGTCATGAGTTCATGTCAACTCACTTCCTTGGCTCTCGGTGCTGAGCAAAATAGCTCATCCAGAGATAAAATGTCAGGAAGCACTACTTAAAGAATACAATAAGATCTTCAATGCTCCGTACCTCCCCATTACACAGGATCTCCCACATTAGAACGGTCACTTAAAATCTTAAAACCCACTTCTACGCAATGCTCTCCAGTTGAGCAAATTAAATTTCTCGCCCAATACTAGCTGGGCCGTACTGTGGAATAGTTTCGATGGACAAAATAAGTTCCTTATTAACGATCTGTCAATACCTGTAGGTGGGATGAACCTCTCTCGCAGAGAGTGGACACTCTTCAATCGGTTCCGAACTGGTATCGGCAGATGCAATTACTGGAAGTATAAATGGGGATTGACACTTATACACTTGTTTGGATAGATCAGTCATGTAATTCCAGGGAGTCTGTCCAAACAATGGACCACATAGTTACAGAGTATCCCCTTTGCTCTTTTACAGAGAAATTGGCCAGAATACATTGAATCAGTGAGGCAGGTCTTAGATGGCTCAATGGATTGGACTTAGCTTTGTGACAGGAGATCACTTTAAATGTTTAATCATTGAATATAACATAATGACTGTTGGATATATATCCAAATACACATTACAGCTTTAAAGTTAACAAATGGTAGCTGACAACAAACAATATGATATATATATAGAGCATTATCGGTTTCAAAGGATGTACTTTATCTTCAGGTGCACTCTCCTAGGCTTAACTTAATACATTGAGTGTGAAATGAAGCTCAGAAAGTGCCCTTAAATATGAAGGACACCCTCCGATAATGGTAGTGCTGTAATAATGCAAGGTTGGTGGAGGAATAAAATAGAGGTAACTATTTTACCATCTACTTTTAAATACAACCCATGAGGATAATATTGATAGCATAAAAACTCAGATTTTTCTGATTGCTTTATGTATTCACAATTTTAGTAGTTTCTTTTACAGTGTTGAGTTTATTTATTTTGCTACAGTTCCATCTTCACCTGATGCTTTGTTGTTTTTAAGACTATTAATTAGTCTAGCTGATTCAATTTCATCTGGTTATTTAGAATGTGAGATAGTATTGTTAATTTTGAGTGGTGGTATTTGGTCCTCGGCAGTTTAAAATTTGTTCAAACTATTAGCAAGTGTCCTACAGTTTTATTTATTGTTAAAGGCTAAATTACCATTTTATTTTTTAAAGCAAAGGCTTTGGATTAGGTTAGTCTTGGATTACAAATGTAAACATTAATTATAATGTTCATTAATTATTAATTATAATTATATATTACTAGATCTGCAGTCTACAAGGGATCTCATGAATACAAGTGTCCCATTTGGAAATAAGATCTTTCTCTGCTCAGGGAACTTTAGGCAAATGGCACCCGTTGTTGAAAAAGCTCGCACATTGTGTGATGTTGCTTGTGTTTCCCTTCGAGCATCATACCTTTGGCGACTTTTTAAAGTGTTCTCCCTGACGACCCTACACAGAACGACTAGCTCCCTTGACTACTCCAAATTCCTCCTTGGAGTAGGCAACGGAGCTATTCCATCCAAGATGTTTGGAGAAGGCCGTGATTGTGAGGAACTTATTCCTGTTCTTGGGATAAGGAATCTTACGACCATAACAGACTTGATCGGTGAGGTTTTTCCACCCCAAATTCTCTGTGACCCCGATCAATGTGCGAGAAGTCACTTTCAACTATGAACGTGAACGTCAAAGAGATCAATGATCAAATCTTGAACTCGTTGGATGGCCACCTTCATGAGTTGATAAGTGCTGACATTATGGACAAGGAAAACGGAGATGATATGGTCATGGATGTACAGCTATTACATCAAGCCACTGGCAAAGGCGTAACAGATCATGTCCTCTGACTTAAGGTTGGCTCCGTATGCCTTATCACGAGGAGCTTGAATATTGCCGATGGACTCCTTAACGGCACTAAAGTCATTGTGACAGCGATTACCAAACGGCTAATCACTGTCAGACTTCCCAGAGGCACGCAACCTTTTGGTATTCCTTGAATCACCTTTAGGTTTGCGTTGGCCGAAGGGTCGCTGATTCGTGTCTGTTGTCGACAATTTCCCCTCATGTTAGCGTACTCAATGACTGGCCACAAGAGCCAAGGCCAAACAATTGAGTACGTTGGAGTCGATCTTCGCACGAACTGCTTCACACATGGCCAGCTGTACGTCCTTCTCAGCAGAGTGAGAAGCCCTACTCATATCGTAGTTCTTGTCCAACCTGGAAGAGTCATTGAAGGGGTCGCCTATGCAAAAAAACATTGTGTACGTTGACCTTCTTCTATAACACCGATTGTGTCGTTGGCAGTAAGCTAGGGGCTCTGCTTTAAAAAAGTCCCGGTCGTAAGTTGACGGAACCCGAAAATGTAATTTACCAGGCAGTAGGCAAGGGGGCCTGCCTAAACTAAAACTCCCCAACATTTTAGCTATTGTAAATACTAGGCAGTAGGCACGGGGTCCTGCCTAAAGTAAAACTCTCCAACATTTTAGCCATTGTAAATATGGTCTCTACGTTTGCCGGCCTTCCTGTGGCGAGACTGGATATTCCATTCATTCACTGAACGAATGGTTAACTAACAGGCAAACACACATACTATTAATAATTAAATTAACCTTTCAAACAATACTTTTTGAGGATTTAAATATTTTTTAAATGGGTCTCTACGTTTGCCGGCCTCCCCATAGCGAGGCTGGATGGACTATGCTTCAGTTGATCGAATGGTTAACTAAAAGGCAACTGAAATCAATTGTTAACTTTAGTTTTGAAACAGCTTACTTTTTAAAATCACTATTTCTGTATGTTTCCCATACATCATAAGATTTTAAAGAGAATCGGCAAACTCTTAAAAATGTTTTTTATTGACATTGTTGAGATACTGCAAATATACATGTTTTGTAAGTTTGGCGATTTCCTCGAGGTTAGATTGTAGTGTATGATGTTATGAATGCAGTAGTTTGGTAACATCCTATTAATAAGGAAAACTGGAAAGGAAATCATATTTATATAGATATGATTCACATGAATTAGTTATCTCTATGTTTTGTATACAATGTATAGAAACCACGAATTTTTTAAATAAACATTTGTCCTATTAAATAAATAACATTTTAACGGAAAATATTATCAGCAGTGAACTTTTTATATTCAACAAATTGTCCTGAACCCCAAGGGGGTTTGGGGGCGAAGCCCCCAACGAGCAAAGCGAGTTATAATATATATTACTAGATCTGTAGTCTAGATCTAGAGCTACATGGAAATCCTGCACAAGACACTGGCTGTAGATATTGGATTAATGTACGAATTTAAATCACTAACCAATTGAACTTCGGTGATATGCTTCTTCCACCAAACATTCTTCTTGTACTCAGGATAAACCAGCATAACTTGGTAGTAGCAGTACATGATGGTGTGAACTATACAGTTGACTGTTCCAAAGAATATGGAGTGTCCACCTGTAGCAAAAATAAATATTGTTATATAGAAGGTTATTGCAATTTATAAAGCATATATGTTTTGGTGATAGTTTATGTTTTTATAGTTGGACATCCATTAGTTACAGTTGACAGTCACTGAGCAACTTAGTGAAAATTAAGTTGAGAGTGAATTTTGAATGAACACATTTTCTAGTTGTGAAGGTCTACTATATATTCCTAATTAACGTCAACCTGTCCTGAAACAAATTATAGAGAGTAGATGAGACCTTTTTTAGTTCAATTATCTTACCAAAAAAAGGAAATAGTATTAATATTTCCAGTTGCGGAGCATTGCTTTTTAAAGCTATATGTATAAATGCATTATTAAAGAAAAAATCCTGTATTGCAATCAATTATGTTATTTTTTACTTACTAAAATAATTTTCTTGTCATAATGCAATTTGGATATGAATTCAGGTTGTTCTTAGATGTAAAACTCTTAACAAACAACCACTAAGTAAGACTTTTACTTCCACCAAAATTCAAAGTTTTAATAAAATGTTAATTCACGAATGATTATTCTACAAGTAATGAGAAAATAATTTAACCTTAATAACTCAATTAGCTAGTGTAGGAAACCAGGACCTGGAATAACTATGCACACTGGTGAAAGTACAACACAAATTTATTTTAACAGCATATCGTCTTGACAGTCCCTTCCAAAATATTACAATTATCTTATCATATTTTACAACTATACACCTTCTTTAATATACCCTTCTCATCCAATAATAGACAACACAAATTATTTTTTTTAGAAATCTCCAATCAAATCACTATTAACATTGGCTTCAATATACAATCTGGTAAACCAATAAATTTAAGAAATATTATTTTACAACAAGCGTTAACAAACTCCTATACTATTAAATCATAATCCTCTAAGTAATTATATAAATGTCACATTAAGAATCCAACTAAACAAGTATTATATATGCAAGACGTCTATACTAACAAGTGAAAATTATACATTTAATAACAAGTCATACTCAAGAAATAATCAATTAATTCCAATCAAAATTAACAATCAATTAATAATATACTGACTTTACCAACTATGATGTCCTAATCAATTTACCCTACAATTCAAGTTATATTATTTTACAAATACCTTCAAGTGAAAAGTTAAATATATTCAAATGGCCCTAGTTACTATTACTTTATTCTTCCCAAGAATTATCCAACATTAACGGTGAATATATTCAACGCAATAATTATTTGGACAGGTGGGCTGTTTGAGTCTGGAGTCCTTTGAAGGTTGATGGAGTCGCTCGCAGTCCTTTGGGATGACTTCTCTGGCACTCAGGATAGGCTGCTAGACCACTCGTCCCTCTGGCTCAGGTTGGCCGCTCGTGAAGTCCTCCGAGGGGTTGATCTTGCAAGGGGTTGGACCGTGGCTCCAAGTCCTCCTCCTAGCTCAACCTGTGTTTGCTCTGCAGGGCGGGTTGACGAAGCTTAGGTAGTTAGCCCTCCAGGTGCTGGTCCTCCCTCTTGGTCTACTTCCCAAAGTCTTATAACTTCCAGATTTCTCCTCAGACTTCCCTTTTTTCCCCAACTCTTTTTCTAGTATCTCAACCCCCTGCCACTCACTGGAGACGCCTCTAATTTCGGAAAACACCAATTACTATAGGTGGTCCTTTTACGGATCATCCTATAGGCTCGTTCGTTTCGTGATGTGCCGGTCCGTCTCCTTCCCGGAGCTTCTGCTGATTTTCTGCCGCATCAGCATTCATCGGCCTAATTTTTTGTGAGTTTAAATTTTTTTATTCTGATAAGCATGTGTACAGTGTTGAACCTGCTTCCTTGAATCCTCAGGATGTCCTACTCAAATTTTACCTACTGCACTTCCAGTACTGTATTTCCTCTGTAGTTAAACCTCTTTCTCATTCCTACTGATATTATTTGTTATTTTGTTGTTGTTCAAATTTAATTATAAATGTTTGTAATTATGATCTTGTGCCATCTAATATTTTAGTTGAGTAAATCTCAAAGGTTTACATACTATATATTATTTATATATAATCTATATGCATTAAAGCATTGTATGTTGTATGCATTTATTAATTATGTTTGTTTAAATTACAGCTTGTACTATTAATTTATGTTTTTTTTTAGATTTGCCATACTGTGAAAGGAAATACAAAGAGACTAAAAAGTGTATATACATACATCTTAGAGGAGTGGCTGATGAAGAAAACAATTCTGCAATCATATACTTTAAATGTATTTCTTTCTTACATCCTGTACGTGTTAAGGCACATGGGATATTGTATTTGTTATACAGTTTGAATTACTTTGAATAAAGCATCAACTTGAACCTAGTAGTTGTAAGAATAAAATTGTTCATATTACAATATTGTTTGCTTTTTAAAATTTGAACATTCTTTATTACTTTACTTAGGTAATAATTCTGCAATTGATTTAAACTAACTTTGGGAACATGGCTTCAAACTAGATGGTAATGAAAATTCATCTAGCTTTCTTGTCTGTATGTTTCATGTTTAGTCTTGTGTGTGAAATTGCAAATCAACACAAAAATTATTAAATTTATATACCTAAAAAATATTTCTATAAAAATTATTTAGCAAACACTCACATTTTCCTAATATAAAGTACATATCACTCAACTTATTAGGCTATAGACTATTTATTTATTTTTTATTACATAAGATTTCAAGTGTCTTTATATCTCTATTCATTTATTTATTTATTAATATTGATATTTGTTTGTTGTAATTTAAATTATTTATTTTATATGTAGAATATACTGTAATACAATTGCTATGGTACTGTACTTTTCCACATTATTTGTTTAGTAACATTAATATTGAATACATATAAGCGTTTCCCATCATTATAATGAAACACTATATAATTTTTATTTTTTGTTTGTTTGTTGTTTATTTAAACAGCAAGAAATTGTAGTTTATCTCTTAAGTAGCAGATATGCTAAAGAGATTAATATATATGCTGCTATTTAATTTAAACTAAATGATGTAATTATATGAAAAAACAAACATCGTGTAGGATTTGAACGTTCAGCTTGATATTGACATTTTGTAGACGTAATCTGACTAATTGAATTGAATTGAAATAGTATCTAGCATAATGCAGCTTTATCACTTCATCCCTAGTTCTAATAGGTTAAAATTAATCACTTACTATGTAAAAGACAAAAAGAAGAATTGATTGAAAGTCTTCTTGGCTTCGGTCAACAGGTGTTCAGATAGTTCAACCACTGTCTTTGTGCTTTCTAGTATGATGCATGTTTTGTATACTTTACTTGGCTTGATAAGTAGATGAATACTCCCTCTACTTTCCATTTTAAGTCTGTCATAAAATGTGTATTATTTGACGGTCGATCTTCATTTTCCTGCTGGAAGAAGTTTTTATCATGTTCAATTCTGCTTGAGCTCTACCCCTCTGTTTCCTCCCTACCACATTCTCCTTTGTGTCACCTTCATGAATAAACCTTGTGTAAAGCACTTTTTTTATCATTTGAATAAAATTTATTAAAATAAAATAGCAATATATCAGTGAACATATTTTTTATATATTTTCTGTCCCTTTTGATGCTTCCTTGACTTTATATGTCTGAATTTGTAATAGTATATTTTTAGGTTTGACCAAAGACAAACGAATTTGTTCAAAACTTTATTTATAACCTTTCACTTGTTATTTTCTTGGAGAACTGAAGGTTCTACCAGCTTCCAAACAACGTAAAAATATGTATCATACGTTCATAAACTATAGTAGCTGTCCTAATCTTTAATATTTAGCTTTTACTGAGATATACAGGGTGTCCCACAAAGACGTTTACACGTTTGATTTTATATTATTTGCCAATTTTTTCACCGAACATTTTCGAATTCTACACAACTCATTAAATATGTTTTTTAAATATTATGTTAAAATTCCAGCTCTCTAGAAATTGTAGAAAAAAAATGGTGGCATTTTGAAAATTTACCATTTTGCTTCCTATAAAAATTCATTTCTTGTATTACCTGATTTGATTACTGCGTTGCAACAACTGTTTAGTAACGCCCATTATTGAAAACAGCTGTTTGATTGGAGAATATTGCTTGTGC
This sequence comes from Stictocephala bisonia, assembly GCA_035578905.1. Lineage (NCBI taxonomy): Eukaryota > Metazoa > Arthropoda > Insecta > Hemiptera > Membracidae > Stictocephala > Stictocephala bisonia. The sequence continues at coordinate 322,106 of JAQJVL010000740.1, forward strand.
TAAAAAAGAACATAAGCTAACCTCCTCCATTACATTTTTGCTGAAATTGAAGTTCGAAAATGGCTTTTAATGTTGAACAAAAAGTGAAGTGGTGTGCGTGGGTTATTGCTTTTGGCAACATTGCAGAAGCAATCAGACAATTTCAGGTTGCCTACCCAGGAATTGAACCACCTAATAAGCCAACAATAATTAAGTGGAAAAATCTATTTTTAAAAACTGGAAATGTTGTAAAAAGGTACTCTAAAGAATCAAATGAGAAAAGACAAGTACTGATATGTGCATCAATGCTACGCTCCACTCTCCAGGTAAACCGAAATCACTGAGGAAGGTTGAACTTGAAACGGGCGTTCCAAAGTCTACAGTACAGAGATTAATTAAGAAAAACAAAATTAAATTTTACAAAAGTCACCTAGTCCATAATCTTCTCGAAGATGATCCGGGCAGGAAAGTGGAATTTTGTTCTCATATAATTGAGTTTCATGAGCTAGATCCTGATTGGCATACTAAAATTGTTTTTTCAGACGAGTCCGCTTTCTACCACAATGGTGTTGTAAATAGACACAATTGTAATCATAAATGAGCTTACGATTTGTATATTTGCTTATATTTGTTAAGCGCTGTTATCATGTGTCACTGTGGATGAATTACAGTTCGAATAATTTTGCACTCTACTTTAGATGGAAGTTTGGCTATGTTCTAATTTTCTAATATAAATGCCTTATTTATCTAGAATATGAGAATAAATAATTTTACAAAACAAAAAAAACGCTGTTTTTTTTACTGTTTTTAAAGTATAGTTTTTCATTATACCACCATTTTGTTTCTACAATTTCTAGAGAGCTGTAATTTTAACAGAATATTTTAAAACATATTTAATGAATTGTGTAGAGTTTGAAAATGTTCGGTGCAAAAATGAGCAAATAATATAAAATCAAACGTGTAAACCTCTTTGTGGGACACCCATATCATATTATAGTCTTGGCACCTAGCCCTCCTTTTGAAAAAAATCAACTCTTATAAATTTGATTAACAATAGTACGTAACAAAACACCCTAATTAAATGATAAAAAAAAGAATAAATAATAAAGATTGAATTTATTACACACAGAGCTAAATCCAATGCTCCGAGCCACCTTATACCTGCTGCTTCAACTTTGTGATTACCGGCTAATCCCTCCTTGAGTGAGCACAGGAGGAACTCTGATTATGTGGGTTTGGATGGTTTCAGTAATTACATCTGTCTATGTCAGTTTGAAAACGATTCAGTAAAATCCACTCTTTGCGAGGGCGGTTAATCCCATTAACAGAATTTCTTGAATCATCAGTGAAATCTTATTTCATCTATCAAATAATTCCTAAACTAACACTTAGCTCTCTTTCGGCGAGGAGCTTGATGTGCTTAACTGAGGATGTCCTGTATGATGGGGAGATTCAAGATCCTATTGAACTCTTTAAGGAGAACTCCTTGTCACATTGTCTCAGTGGAAGCTATATTATTACACAACACTGGGAGCCATTGGAGTTGCTATGAGGGCGCCACTTAAAGCTGTCATGACCGTATTAAGTTAAACATTGATTGCTTTCGAGGTGAGCACTGTTTAGCCATATAGGAGCACAATACTCAGGAACTGAATAGACCAAATAACTGTACAAGTATAAAAACTGATTTATGAATTTCACTCTTAGTAACATGTCAATTAAAGTTTGCTGGATCACAGGAAAAGATCTTTACACACCTCAGTAACACACTGTTGCAAGGCTCTGTTCTTGATCCTCTTTTATTTTACACACAGTATTTAAATATAATTTGCTAGTAAAAATTTAAGTTGTTACTATTTTTAACTGTTTAGTGTGTGCTTAACGTGGTGTAATTGTTTAGTGTAGGGACAAGACAGGTACGCAAATTGTGTGTTGGTTTCTCAAGTTGTTCCTGCAGTCTGATGCAAAATATTTGCCCTGGTGGTATCTTCACTGTGGGCTCTGAATGTAAGCACTGTGCCACCCCGGCTGTTGGGCTAGCAATATTGTTGGTCTAGCTCAGTGGAGAAGGGTGAGAGTAGTGGTCAAGCGTGCAAAACAAACCAAGTATTAAATATCTCACTTCTAACGCAGTTACATAAAATAAACTTATAACACACTTAAAACTGTTAAACAAAACTGAACGCAAAAACAAGATCAAATAATCACTATTGAGCTCCAGTTTATTCTTTTTTAACAGCTGAACCAAAAGGAAACAAACATATTGCTTAGATGAACAGAATAGTACATACCACAATTAATTGTTACAGATCAATATAATGTTACTCCAAGATACTGCACATGTTCACTTGAGTAGAATAATAAGATAGGCAGGATGACAGGTGATGGTGTTTAATGTTGTAGTGTTATTTTTAATGTTTAAAAGGTTTTATTTAAAGTCATTCAATTTAAATTTTTGTATAGAGCCTCAGCTACTGCTTTAGATCTCTAACAGGTTGTAAATATCATTTTATATAAAGAAATAATTTTAATAAATGGAAAAATAAGTTACTCACTTTTTTAGTCCCAAGAAGCACATGGGGTTTTCATTATCAGTTTTGTTTTTTATTCAATTAAAATAAATAATAATAACACACCAATATCACAACCAAATAACTTTTAGATCTAATATTAAAAGATTATTGTATAAATATTAACAAGAAACAAAAGTTTGGATTATTGAAGACAGGAACTCTGAATTGAGTGTATTGAATACTGTGGTTTCTTCCTGTTGAAGATTGTCCCCACCTCCACCCACACAACTGTCTTCATATGTCTGTTATCTTTCACCTGTCAATCACTTTAAGTAAACAACTAACAACTGCTTGGCTAATAATATAATCAACTGCTGATTTTGACAACTGGTTTTTCCTGAGATACTTATAAAGTTGAATTTATTTTAAAACATTGACACTGCTGATCTACCTAAGTTATTAATTTTATTGCACCATTTATTATTGCAGGAGAGTGGTTAATAGGAAATATTTTTTTAAAATGACTGCACAAAAATCAGTTAAGGAAAATAGTTTTAAAATAAGCCCTTTTATTAAAACGAGGGCACAAGCCAATAAGAATAAGAATATTAGCACAAATAAATCATTTCAAAAATATAAGTCTCCTACACAAGAAAATCCCATAAACAGAAATTTATCTAAGGGCATGGAAAATCGTAGTATCAAAACATCTGAAATTAAAAATAGTAACAATATTCAAATATCTAAGAATATAACGAACCTTAAGTCACCAACTTGTAAGGTCAACATGAAAGAAATAAATGATTTAAAAAAAGAGCTTATTATTTGTAAGGATAAGCTTCAAATTCTAGGAGAAACTTGGATAACTGACAGTGTTATAACTAAATATTTTGAGGTATTAATGGTAAAACTTGTAGGAATCAGGAAATTGTATCTTAATTGACCCTGCTGTAGCTCAAGGATTGAAGATTTTAAATAACATTGACATATTTCTGGATCCCTCACCTATTCATAACAAAGAAATAATAATAATTCCTATCAATGATTACCAAGACACTTTAACAAAAGAGTCAGAAATATCAAAACAAATTGTTGCGGAAGGAAATGATTGCCGAGGAAGTCACTGGAGCTTGTTGATACTTCACAAAACAAAACAAAACTTTTACCACTATGACTCTGCAGGGAATTTTAATTTATTACATGCTGGGATAGTTGCAAAAAAACTTGCAAATTATCTTAACATTGAGTTTAATGGTATTAAACAAATCTCAGGGCCCAATCAAAATAACAATTTTGACTGCGGCATATATGTCATAATTGCTGCTGAATATATTCTCTTACATGGTCATAGAGAAGATTTCTTTACAAATCTATACATCCCACAAATAAAAAGCTATGAATGTGTAAAAAAGCGCTCATTTATTGCCTATGTATTGAACATGGGATTTGTTGTCACAAAAGACACTTTATTGTCACTAATGGTAACACCAGATTTACCTATTAAAAACAAGGTAAGCAGTGTTGGTGATGGAAATATAGAGAAGTATAACAAGCTACTTGATATTAATAAGACTCTTACACAGGAAATTGAAGATCTTAAAAAATTCTATCAAAATGGTGATATAGGCTCACTTGAAAAAACATGTGAAATACCAATTAAAAATTCATACTCTGTTCTAGGAGATATATCAACAGAATCAAATATTATAGACAATAATTCTCAACACACCAAAATAAAAAGTAGTTTGAGCAAAAATGGCACTCCTTCTAGAAATTTGGGTTTTAAAAGGAAAACCAGGGTAAATAAAAACCTAGAAGTCACATTTCCGGAAAAAAATCACAATGAAAAAAATACTAGCCGCCACAATGTAACTATAACTGCAGATAGCCAAGGTAGAGATGTAGCTCTTTTTTTAAACACACTGATGTCAGAAAAATGCAATGTATTTGGATTTGTCCAACCTGGAGCTTTGCTTGAAACAGTGTTGGAGTCTGTAAGGAAAAACACAGATATCAAGTTATATGGCGAAAACGACTGGGTCATACTAATGGGTGGGTGCAACAATATTGCCAATCTTAATAATAAAGACCCAAAAAACCTATCTATGGAAATTAAAAGTAATTTGGAGAGGCAAATACAATATCTCAGGCACACAAATATAATTATTGCGACCATTCCCTATCGCTATGACCTTCATAACTATGATAGAAGGCATACATTTGTATCATTAATCAATAATGAAATTAGAAATCTAACATATAAATATTCAAAAAATGTCCATCTACTTGATTTGTTCCTGCTGGAAAGGTATTACCACACCAAGCAAGGCTATCACATAAACAAGAAAGGGAAAAGACATATCAGTAAGCTGATTTATGAAACTATGTTTGGCAAACCAGTATTTGAACACCCAAAAATCCAATGTGACCCCTACAGAGATCTAACAGCATGTGATATAACAATTACTGATCAAGACATGGCAGATGTTTTGAAAAAATATCAGAAAGACTGTACTGTGGCTTTTGCCCACTGCATCTCTGGAGACTTTGGACATGATAAGCAGATGTCATCTGGAGTAGCCACAGTATTTCAAAAAGAATTTGGCAAACCTTCTGTTAGGGATTGTGTCGGGAAGTATCTTGCATTTCAGGGGACAAATGATGGTGGTGGTGTCTATGGTCTTATAACTAAATTAGCATACAATACCAAACCAAATAAAGAAGACTACGATCATGAATTTGAACAGCTTACTATATATTTTAAACAAAGAGCATTTAAACGACTCATCTGCAGTCCAATGGGCTGTATACGTGACAGAATCCCAGTTGATCACTTTATTTCAAAAATTGTTCAGTTTCACAATGAAACAGATGCTTGTATTAATATAGTTATTTACGAGTCACCAAAAACAGTTCCTAGGTATCATGATTATCTTCAATTCGTCCTCTACTTTAAAAAACTATTGTCTCTCGAAATATTAAGAACAAAAACTAAAATCCTCTCCAATAGACTGTCTCAATCTCCTGGTACACAACTACAAACAACAGTAGTTGATTTGTCAACAAGCTCACTAGTTTCACCTTGGCATGGTTGGCCTACTCCACAGAACACTTACCAACCAGATGAAGGCTCAAGAATCAACACACCCACAAATGATACAATCATATCTCAGTCTCTGGGAGCTGTCACCCCTACTATTATTCCTGGTCATCTTCGTTTCAATGAAGTCGTAAAGCTGAGCCATGAAAATTGTGAAGTGTTAAAAAAAGTTAAAGAGCAGAGTAAATGTGTTGGTGAAAGTCAAAGCAAATGAAGATGCTATTGTTGCTTCTTCTGGTGCGGGTGTTGTAAATAGTGTAGGCATAAGAAATGTAAATAATATTTTAGCTGTAGAATTAAGTAACACTGTCTGTAATAGTTCTTTTCAGTCTCTTGATAACTTGTATGAAGGTTCATTTAAGACAAACAACAGATCTCTATCTTCTTTCCAGGTCACTAATAATTTGAATATTTGACATATCATCTCCTAATACTTGTTTTACTAGCTCTAAGCAAAATGCAATATCCCCACTATCTAACCAGTCACCTACAAGACTGGGCATTTTGTATTTAAACATTCAGGGGCTTAAAAATAAAGTATCAATTCTTGAGAGTTTTTTACACCATTCAAACATTTATATAGTCTGCCTCTCAGAGCACTGGATGGGAAAAGATGAAATTAAATTCTCTTTTCCTGATAACTATCATTTGGAAGGTGCTTACTGTAGGAACAACCACATCAGAGGTGGTACTTCTATATTTTTAAACAACAAGTTTAAAGCAAGGTTATGTGATGTTTCCTATTTCTGTAAAGAATTTGACTTTGAAGTGTCGGCAATTTTTGTTGATGAAATAAAATCTATCATTATCTCTCTGTACCACTCACCGAGTGGGAACCCACACAAGTTCTTGAATATTCTTCAACAGTTTCTATTGTTTATTACTCATTGGACTACTTATAATATTGTTGTAGGGGGTGATATAAATATAAAATTTGATGTGACAACTAATAGTAAATTTTCAAGAGAACTAATTAACCTCTTTAAGCAATACAACTTCTATCATTTAAATAACAGTCCTACAAGAGGCAAAAACTGTCTGGATAATGTTTTTGTCTGTGAAAAATCTGCTAATATTTATTTTGTAAATATCTTTCATTTCCCTTTCTCTGACCATGATGGTGTACTAGTCAATCTTAGCAAAAAACATAACTTAAAAAGTTCAAAAGGTCAAACTATTGATTTTTCTGGTGACCAGTCTAAATTCTTCATCCCATATAAAAACTGGCAGAAATTAACTTTAAATTTAATATCATATGATTGGATAAACATGTTATCTGATTTTGATAGCAGTGGTTCTGAAATAATGTTTCAATTTTTCTTTAGTATTTTAATTGATAACTTAAACTATTGTGGAACACTTACTAAAGTCCAGAGCAAATTGGAAGTGAGGAACAAAAACAAAAAGGAATGGTACAGCAAGGAGATGGTATATATGAAGGAGAAGTTGTTGTTTTTAAATAAACTAATGAAATGTCCACATTCTCACAGTAACAAAGACATTAAAGATAAATATCTAAAACTAAAATATCAGTATGAACTGTTGATTAAAAATGCTAAACTCTTGAATAATATTAACTATATAGAAAATAGCAACAATAAATGTAAAGCGGCCTGGAATCTAATAAAAAGTAATAATGAATTTAAGGAAAAAGATAAATTAAATATTGAACCTGATACTTTTAACAATTATTTTGTAGATTCTGTTAAAGACATAAAAGATAAAGCTGATTACTTTGTGCCTAATGTATCTGCAATTGAACTTTTAAAACAAAACACTGGTAATAACCCTGAAAGATTTTATTGGGAATATGTTACCCCAGATGATGTCCTGACTACTGTTAATAACATGAATAGATCTAATAGTCTTGATATATACTATATGTCAAATAACATGCTAAAGTATATGATAACCGGATTGGCTGATCCTCTTGCAATATGCATAAATTACCTCTTGAGGGAAGGAATTTTTCCAGATGCTTTAAAAATTTCTAGGGTCTGTCCTATTTACAAGAAAGGCCATAGGGAGCAGCCGAAAAGTTACCGCCCAATTTCAATTGTGCCAGTTTTGGGTAAATTAATTGAAGTACTGGTATTTAAGCAAATTTATGCTTTCTGTGAAAAAAACAATATTTTTAATAGTTCTCAATATGGCTTTAGAGCAGGCAAATCAACGGTTGATGCATTGGATAGTTTTGTAAGACAGATTCACTTAGCCTTTCATGACAAGGCTTTTGCTCAGGCCACTCTATGTGACCTGAGCGGGGCCTTTGATTGTGTAGATAGTCATATTCTTATAACAAAACTGAAGCATTATGGTATTCGTGGCTCACAGCTTAGTTTTTTTGAATCTTATATGGGAAATCGTAGGCAAAAGGTGTGTATTAATGGAAGTTGGTCTAGGGAAATTGTGGTGCAATGGGGGATTCCTCAAGGCTCTGTCCCGGGTCCCTTACTTTTTTTGATCTATATCAATGATCTACCGCTGGCATTAAAATCAAAAACCATTCTTTATGCAGATGACACCACACTATTGAATGTTGGTAAAGGGTTAAGTGAGCTAGAGGAGCTCTCCAAGGAAACACTGGCTGATGCTTTAGTCTGGTTTCATGCAAATGGACTTATGTTAAATAAGGAAAAAACCCAAAAGATGTTGTTCACTTTAAAACCCATGTTGTCACCAGATTTCAACTTTCATAAGTCTTCCAAGTTCTTGGGAATATTAATTGATAATCATTTGTCATGGAATACACATATAGACTACATAAGTACTAGACTATCGCGAGTGATTTATCTTCTGAGTCGTCTCAACGAATTAATTCCTAAAAATTACATTAGGTCAGCATACTTTTCCTATTTTCAATCCATAATTAGGTATGGCCTGATACTATGGGGTAACTGCTCCAGGATTCACGAAATTTTGATCCTTCAAAAAAGAGCAGTGAGGGCTATGATTAGGGCAGACCCAAGAGACCACTGTAAACCATTATATACAAAACTCAAAATTCTAACAGTAATAAATTTGTATGTATATGACCTAACTGTCTATATATTTAAAAATCCCACTTTGTTAACGTTCCATAGTAATATTCATAACTATAACACCCGAAATAAAAATAATGCTGCATTGGAATTTCACAGACTTAGTAAAACACAAAACAGTCATATTGTTCAGTCTATTAAAATTTACAATAAATTAGAACCTTTAATTAAATCTTACCCTACTCGAAAATTTAAACAATTGCTATACAATTGGCTTCTGGAAAACCCATTCTATTGCTTGGATGAGTTTTATAATGTTGAAATTATACATTTTTAAGGTCAACCATAATTGAGCATGTGTATGTATATAAATATGTCAAGACATTGGAGTTGTGTACATTATTATAAAAACAGGTTAGATGTAATGTTCAATAATGAATAACATAACTATGAATTTAAAATTTATTTTAGTTTGTAACAGAGATGGATTTATTAGATTTATTTAATTTATACATTATGATTAATTGTAGACTTGGCTTTAAGCTGTAATATGACTTTGTCAATGATTGTTAAATCCTAAAGACAAATAAAAAGTGATTGATTGATTGATTATGATGAAGCTTTACACCACTGAAAAGTGTGATTAGGTTTTGATTAGCTGCTCTGTCACTTAAGTGGAAACAGCCGAAACAGGGCATTTCTGTTTTTATGGGTAGGATTTTAGTTTTAAGGTTCTTAAATATCCTTTGAGGACTGCAAGGTCACTTGTAATTCTTGCTTCGGTTGTCTGAAAATAAAAGTTATAAGATATAACTTTCTAAGCACATTTTTTGAATGTTTGTAAAGTTTTTTTTATAACTATTTGATAAAAATAATATTATCATTACAACATTTACCAGCCACATATTTTGTTCCAATCCAACCAGCAACTGTCATGCCGATGTGATGATACATGTGAAGAAACGTAATCTGGTTGTTCTTCTTACGGAGTACCATGAACACCTGAAGGCAAAGGAAGTCCATGAAGTACTAAAATTCTCATTACAGTGAAAAAATAATCAAATATGATAAACCTTAAAATTATTTTTAAGGTAGATTAATGAGTTCAAAAATGAAAATGAGTGAAACATTTTTTGTTGAAACCAATTGGTGCATTATCTTCAATTTTAAAATATGTAGTGCAAAAATTAAAATTAAATTTATTTTCAGAAATTCAAATTCTTTAAAAGTATATTTAGAATTGTAAAAAAATCAAACATATTAATAAGGTCTGGAATCATATCATAATTTAACTCTGTTAAGTGTGTTCACTGTGCTATAAAAATGTGTTACACTTACACGATAACCGTAAAATAATAAATTTATTATTATAATATAAATTTACAATGAATTTAAACTAATTTGTAGATATTTCTAAAAATAATAGTCAGGAAATATAAAATGGTTTGAATCACAATAAAATGACTAATTTATACCTTGTGTGGTTAATGCACTTTAAGTTTCAGAATTTATTTATTGCTCAATAATATTTTAAAATACATTAGCATATTTCGTAATAGTTAAATTAATTAAGGGAACCATAAGTCCTTTTACTTATTTAGAGTTTGTTCTAAAATTGTAGGTTCTTCTAAACCTTGTAAACTGTACACTATAGAGGATGAGTCATAAGCTGTGTAGAACTATATTAGTATTCTGTTTGTAGGTATATTCCTGTGTGGGGTTGCTAGTCCTCCCCAGGTGGTAGATACAATGCGTAATGTATTATTAACAATCTCAACATATTAACTTATACCAGACCTACCCGCCCACCCATACACGTACAGTAGCAATGACCCACCCACCCACCCATTCACGTGCAGTAGCAATGACCCACCCACCCACCCATACACGTACAGTGGTAATCATTGTGCCTGGATATAGGTGGTACTGGGGAAATTAAATATCCAGAGTGGACCAAAACTAGCCCCTTGTCAGGGATACAAGACCTCGACAGGAGTGAAGGCTGAAAAGGTGGGCTTCGATGGCTGTACTTGCGGAGGAGGCAACCCTCTAGTCAGGGGTTAATTAAACAGGAACTGCTGTTTTACGGGTAGAGATTAGATCTCAAAGGCTAAGGGAGAACACCCAAACAGAAACCCGGCAGCTTGTGATCGTAGATGGCAGCCCCATCAGCAGGATCAGGAGAGGTACGTTAAAACACCTGCGTTACTTTAAAACAATTATAGTACAGAAACTGAAACTGTTGGTATATTGTACAGATATTTGTTTCCCAAAGGACAGCATATGTTTGACGATGAAACAAAGATAGCCAAACAAATTGAGAAGAGAGGCAAAGCTGGTAGAAATTTACAACTCATACATGTGTTATTCGTCAATGCTGTTGAATAATATGGTTAAATTAACTATTTTTTCCATAATGTTATGTGCAATAGTTTTTTTTTTTTTTTTTTTTTTTAATAATCAGGGTCAACAAACACTGGAATTATTACAGAGTCTGGCTCCACCTTCAGCTCTTTCCTAGGGGCTGCAGAACAACAATTCAGCTGGGGTAGAAAAATCAGTCAAATAGATAGGACGTTAGGAAAAAAAATGTTCTGTTACCAGGCACACTCATATATGAATGCTCTCTTTTACCGTCATGTTGTGTAACAAGGGTAGAATGGAGGGCATATCATAGTGTATGTCAATGTCATGATAGTAAATTAACAAATAATGAAGTTTAAATTTTGCCCTTGACTAACACTTTTTATCAGTAATATCAAAGATTATAGAACTATATAATATTTGGTAATATTCACCATGTACTGTACTACTGTGAAGGTTATTCACTCAGATCAATAGTCTATGGGAATGGGCAGAGTAAGGTAAAAAAGAATATTGGCCTCTCCATAATAAAGGTAGACAATAGACAGTAGACAGTTTCTCTATTACATATTCATAAAGAACAGTGATAGGGTCATGTTTTTTAAACAAATAAATACATAAGTGAAGTTAACAGTGGTTTTTTTAGTTGTCATTCCACTACGGTCTCAAGTTCTGTTGTCATTCGCTTGTAAATTCTTGTAGGGAGTAGAATGGCTTGTTTGCTAGGAAGTCATGCAGGCTTCTTTTTAAGGCAGCTCCCTTAAGTTGTTTTATCGCAGTTGGTAGATGGTTCCACAGCTTGCGTCCGATGTATGATTGTTTTTTTTCATACAGAGCGTCCGATGTATGATTGTTTTTTTTCATACAGAGATATGCGGTGTATTAGAAATATGTAGTCCCTCGAGTTTTGTGTATTATAATGTCCAGTTTCCATGTTTAGCTTGTCTATATGAGTGCTGTGACTGTCAATATCCCCAGAGTTTTGGAAGGTTGCCTGCAACTTACTTGCGGTTTCAGTTCAGCGAGAGTTCTTATGGCTTTTTTTTAAGTGTGAGAACTCTTTTGAGATTGCCAGTTGATGCTCCACCCTACACAGCAATTCCATATCTCATATGCGATTCTATTAGAGCATGATATGCTATTTTTGCCGCTTCCTGAGTCTCAACCATTTTATTCTCTTTAAGGCGAACACTCCAGTGCTGATTTTGTTACATAGTTTGTTTATATGATCAGTCCACAGTAGCTTGCTGTCAATGGTTACACCCAGAAGCGTAGAATTTTCCATTGACACGTTGGGTATATTAATAATTTAACTTTTTTTCTAACTGAAATTTATCTGGGTTGTTTTGGATTCGTTCATGGCTAAATCGTTTCTTTTGCAGTAGATGAAAGCCTTCTGAAGGGAGTTTGTGGCTGCCGTGAATGTTCCCTCTGCAATGTCACTTCTAATTAATAATGTCGTGTCATCAGCATACATTACACAAGTGGTGTGCTGATCGTGGACGTGCCTAGGGAAGTCATTCTATTATGCAATTATATGTATTGCTAGACTCATATGTTTAAATGTTTTTTAAATATATATTTTTTATTTAATCAAACTGGTCACATAACTCGATATAGTGGCCAGTTAATTTCCAAATAAGTACTATGTAAATAGATAATTGTCATTATTAGTTGGAAATAAATTCATTTATTCATTTACGAACAGTACAAAAAGAATTGGGCCTAGGCCAGACCCTTGAGGGGCTCCCCGGTTGATAGACAGTGGGATAGATCTGTGATTAGTTGTCACACCGTGACTTGTGTTCTGCACTTCTACTATTTGTGACCGGCCAGTTGAATAGCTGGAAAACCGGTTGTTTGCTTTGTTTTGTATTCCCAGTTTTGTTAGTTTTTATGCAACTATGTCATGTCCTCGGCAGTCGAACGCCTTGCTATAATCAAGTGATATATTGTCCTTTATCAATTTCATTGATAATGGATTCCACTAGGTTGATTATGGCTGAAGAGGTTGACTTCCCTTTTAAGAATCCGTGTTAACTCTCAAATAGAAGATGTTGGCTATGGAGATGCTTGATAAGTCTGATTAGGGCAACTTTTTCAATGATTTTTGAGAATGTGGAGATCAAAGAGATTGGACGATAGTTCTTTAACTCAATGGTTGACCCTTTTTTATATTTTGGAAAGTTTGAGAGAGGTTGGGAATTCACCAAAGGCAAAAGATTTGTTGATTATGCTGACTAGGGGTGGAGTTAATTCATTTGCTTGACTATCTTAGATAAGTACTCATCTGTTCCACTTGAGGATTTGGTCTTGAGAGAGTTTAAGACGATAAAACTTCACTGAAGTTTGTTGGATTTAGGTCTAAAGAGTTGTAGATGTTGTAGTCTCTTGTCTGGGTTGCTTCATTAGTGTCATTTCGTGGTGGTGTGATGTTTCTTTGTTTCAGCGTCAGTTTAGCTATCGAGGTAAAAAACTGGTTAAAATGGTCTGCAATTGTCAATGGGTTATTTGATACCTCTCCTTCTATTAAGATATGAAGTTGGTTCTGACAGTCTATTTGGTTTTTATCTTTCTTTATTTATAACTGACCATAGGGCTTCGCTTTTATCTGCTATATTTATTAGAGATAATTTTGCTCTTTTTTTAATTCTCTGATTTTAGTGTCATAATTCTTTTTTTTATGACATATCTTCTTTATCCTGGGTGCTTCCTGTCATTCCGAATTTATTAAGTGCAGTGAGAAAGATATTTTTTAGGTTTTTAGATTCGGTGTCATAGTAGAAGCATGCTCTCTTCTTTTTCTGTCTTTTTTCCTCATTGGACAGGCTAAGTCAAGTGAGTTTAATATCTTGGAAGGTGTTATGGGCTGTGTTTTTTAAGTCAGGAGTATAGTGGATGCTATCCCAGTTTTTGTTTCTTAAGAGTGACTTTAAATAATTTAAATTTTTTGGGCTGAGATTCCTACTTAGGATAATGTGTGGGTTTTGTTTTATTTTGTAGTTTTTATTGACATTTTTTGAGCAGTATGGTCACAAAGCCCTGTTTGGATTACGCTTGTGGCGAAGTTATTACAGTGTATGTTGGTACATATACAGTCTATAGAGGTGGCTGTTTCATGTGTAATCCGTGTGGCTGGTAAGGGTAGTCTTTGAATGTTATATGTTCGTAGTTCATCAGTTAGATGGGAGTTATCTTGTGTGTCTTTCATTTTATCAATGTTGATTTCACCTATGATTACGATGAGTTTGTTGTGAGCTTGAGTATTGTCAAGAATGTCTGACAAGGTGTTTATGCAGGTTATTGTATTTCCTTTTGGGGATCGGTAGATACCAAGGATATATATGGTTTCAACTGAGCATTTGATTGTGACCATTGCCACTTCACAACAGCCAGACACATGTATGGCCAAGGCATTTTGGGCCAAGGCTTGGTTGGAATAGATAGCGACACCTCCTGATTTATGAATTTTCCTGCTGTATTCGGCTAGCAACATAAAATAACCTTCAATCTGAACATTTGACAATTCCTCTTTTCTCAGTCCATGTTCTGTTACAACTATTATATTGGGGTTTTCATCGTTGAGGAGATGGTTTAGGCAATCTATTTTCTTTCCTAAGCCACATATATTCTGATGAATAACTGTTAGTTGATCTGTTGAGTATTTTGTAGCTTTGAACTTAAAAATATTCAGGTCTTAAATTTGCTCCTTTTTTGGTTGTGTTGGCCTGAAATAGGTTGGATTGTCTGAGTTGGTATGATTAATTCCTTGAATGTGAATGCAGTTTTGATTGACACTCTTTTTTTGTAGTTTGTTATGTTCTGCTGTAATATTGTTAATATGTTTATTAAAGAAATCCTGTGGTGATTCTTTAGGGTCTCGGATAATGGCTGATATTGGATGAATCTTTTGTTGATGTGCTGGTAACACTTTCATGGTAGTTGTTAGGGTACAGTGTTGTATCTGAGATTTGTCTGTCTTCTCCTGTCTGCTTTTTTAGTGATGTAGCATTTGTAGGTGTTTATTTGTTCAATAACACGATTTGTTCTCCTAAAGTTTTAAGTTCTAATTATATATTTCACAATTTATTTTAAATGCCAAGAAAAAAATATTTGGAGAGGTTTGAAAACAAAAACCATACCCTGCACATAACTCTTTAACAATACCTTAAGTCTAATGGTATATTGTATGATTGTTAGAACAAAGTAAGTTTGTCTGTCTTAATAATTAAACCATACATTGTTTAAATGTTGATCTACAATAATGAAAGTATTTGACCAATTTGCCACACCTTAACTCACACCCTACAGCCTGATCCTCTTCAAACAGTAACGACTGCTTACAGGCAAAACACTGATATTTTCTTTCAAAAGAGTAAATATTGAATTTGAAGCTGCTGGAAACCATCATTTATATTTGTAAAAATAAACAATTGGCATACGAGTATTACTGGTATTTATAGTTTTACTTTTTTACAAAGGTATTTTTTACAAACTATTCCAACATTGTTATGGGCCAAACCCATAGTTTAGTTGCATAACCAAGTATTTGAGCCAGTAACCCTCTTGATTATATGTTGCCAAAAAAGAGCAAACAATTTGATTGATTTATTAGTATTTATTTTAGACCTGAACAAATATGAAATAATTAAAAACACCAAAAAGATTGCTAAGTGTTATTATTTTTATATATATAAATATGAAATGTTCAACATTTATTGAAATCATGTGATGATACTCAAATATTACTATTGAGATAACATAGAAAACAAGTTACAAACCTAATGCCTCAGTTTAATTCTGTTTAAGGAATCTTTAAGTGAAGATTTCTACCTAAAAAATCAAATGTTTGTAGGATAGGTACGTGGAAAATATTAAAATCAATATGTTGCTTTGTTCATAGGACACTGAAACCAGTTTGGATTGTTATTGTCTTATAATATTTTTCATGACAAGTTTACTTACAGTGTCAAAGAGATCCAGCAGTTTTACCATGAAGTACAGCCAAGAATACCACGCAATCTAAAAAAACCAAAGATTTATCAGAGCAAATTAGAGTTAGTAGAGTTTCTACTAGAATTGGAGTTAGTAAAGGGAGGGCATCCTTCCCACCCACCTATACACATGCGATAGAAGTGAGACATCCACCTTCCTGTAAACATACATTGAAATTGGAACTTTAATACAAACACTTATTTTAATAAAGTTTAAATCAGTTTTACTTTGTTGTGTAAAAAAATGTCTATATAAAATGTGAATTTGAGAATTCGTTAATAGAATATTGTCAACTATAAAGCATTTTATATCTAGTAAATCAAGATTAGATGACATTTCAAAACTCAACCATTTAAATTAATCAATGTCTTCTGCATAGAAGCACCTTGAAATCTTAGTTACTTTGTCTGGAAGACCACATATATAGTATAAAAACAGCAAAGGACCCAATATGGATAACTGAGATCTTCTGTACTTTGCAGTTTGAAGTATTTTCTGAGTTATTTAAAATACAGTAATTGATATTTGTTACATGTTTGATTTCAACATAATGGTGTAAGTCCTTTAGATATGAGGAAAACCAAGCCAAAAATGCATATAATAAAGTGTTATACATATTTTTTGAGATAAACACCCTATATCTCTGAAATTTTTTGAGTTCTACTTGTCAAACCGTAGACAGGCAGTCTGTATAAATGGCGAATGGTCAGAGGAAGTAGTACTTAAGTTTGGAGTCCCTCAGGGTTCCGTACTCGGACCACTTCTGTTCCTGATTACTATAAATGACTTACCTGTAAATGTTAATTCTAAGACTCTCTTATATGCTGACGATACTTCTTTTATTAATCTCAGTAGCAATATGCAACATCTTTGTAATCTAGTAAATTCAACTGTAGATAGTGCTTCTCTTTGATTTAGAGCCAATGGTTTTTTTTATTGAATGAGAGCAAAACCCAAAATATTGTTTTTGGTTTAAAGCTTATTAATTATGATTGTTTTAAATCAAATAAGCTCTTGGGTGTCTTTGTAGACTATCAACTTACTTGGGGAAGCCATATCGATTACATTCTTTCTAGACTTTCCAGAGTTGTTTATCTGTTAAGGGGGCTAAAACATTGTGTAACTCCTAATTATGTTAGAATGGCTTATTTTGCTTTTTTTCAATCTATAATTAAGTATGGCCTACTGTTCAGGGGTGCCGATTTTACAGAAAAAGGTTATCCAGATTCTTTCTGGCTCTCACCCTTTAGAAAATTTTCAACCATTTTTTGTCAGATTACAGATTAATACTGTAATACATTTTTATATAATTGATCTTATTACCTATGCTATAAAAAGTTACCAAACCTCTCACTTCAAGAACAAGTTCATTCTTATGACACTAGAAGCAACAGAAATATAAGTTTTAACTATAGTAGATTAAGTAAAAATAAAAATAGGCATGTTGTATTATCAAGGAAGGTATACAATAAGCTAAGAATAGTACTTGAGAAATATGGTTTGCAAACGTTTATATCTAAATTGAATGTTTGGCTTTTAAAGAATCCTTTTTATTATGTGGAGGAGTTCCTTGATAACAACAATGTAATATTTTAATGTAATATTTGAATCATGTAAAACGTCAACTATTTCTTAGTGAAATGTTATTGCTCTAGTTGTTAATAGTTTTTTTCTTTTAATCTAGTCTGTTACATTTAAATTTTATTTTAACCTGAGTTGTTTCTGTTGGCTGTTGTTATAATGTTATTTATTTATTGCTGTTTATTTTATTGTTAAATCTATGTTTTGTTCTTATTTATTCATTGTTTTGTCATGTATATTTTAAAATTTTGTTGAAACCTGACTCAGTGAGACTATTTTGACTATTTTAAATTTCTATAATCCTAATGTTATTGTTCATGGTTTGTTACTTTGACAAGGCCTTTGGCTATTTTGCGACTATGTCAATGCATGTAATTGCCTGATGACAATAAACATCTTGAATCTTGAGTGCATTTTATAAGTTGCAAGAAATTGTTATACAGTATAATAATGGATCTGGTTTCCCATTTGGGCAGGCTCGTTTTTGCCCTGGCCAAAGATGTAGCAATCGTATTCAACCGTAACAATGTTGACGGGAAGGGTAAAATAAAATAATTTTATTCATAAAATAATAATTTATACTGTAGTAATAATATTGCTTAATTATATGTATCTAAAGATAAGTAGTTTATGTTACAAAAACCAGCCCAAACACAAAAACAAATAATAACAAAACATGATTTTTTAACAAGTGTATGACAAAAAACTTAATTTAACATGGCTTGATTAAACTCGAAAAGTTCATAAAAATAATTGTTCTTTCAATACAGCATTGAATAACCAACCTGACCAATAAAATCTAATGCATTGCTTAGCCGTAGATAATCAAATCAGACACTTGCCTTACCCTTACAGATACAGTAATAAATACAACTAGCATTGTAAAATACAGTGCGGAAGAAAAGTTCCGGAACAGATTAATAATAAAGCAATAAACTGATAAAGCAATAAAACTTCCTACTTGATTACTGCACCAATAAATCTAATTTCCAAAGTAACTACTATTATTCTATCATATCAGGGGGATGGCCCACAAGGAGTCAGAAGAAAATCTTATATGAGAGCATAGTTACATAAAATTAAAGATGTTTAGTGGTAGAACATAAACCCACAAATCCAACCTTAAAATTTTAAAAATGTCGCTGGTTTGAAATTTTAAAATGTTACAATGAAGGCCCTGTTCTAAACGGTTTAATGTTCTTTTCTTAGCTCAAGTTGGGAAAGTTGAACTTTGTAAATGACTACTGGACTTAAGAAATAGTTTTTTAGGGTAGTTGACGACTCTTCACTTCCAAAGGATGATGGTCCACTAGGAGTTTGACAAAAATATTAAAAATAGCATTGGTCAAGATGTAAATCATTTTAAAGTGGTTGTCTAGCACAGATGAATACCACAAACATGTGTGCTAGACAACAACAGATGTTTAAAAAGTGCTATGCTTGATAAATGCCATCAAACTTTGATTTGAGATCTGCTTGAGAAACAATTCAATATTTTGTTCATTGGACATTCTTTTTAACAGTTTTATTTCTATGTTTTGTTTTTAAATTACATTTATACAAATACGGTCCATCGAGTCTGATCTTGCGCATCAATATTTATATCACCTATTAACATTACATTATCATATCTATTACACAATTAATCATAGAGGAATTTAAATTTATTTAAAAATGGTTCAAGGATTATATGGCCACATGTGCGATAAAGTCAATTTAAGATACAAGAAATATCTCTGATGTAAAGTTCTGTGAGACAACAAAATTCAAATGATTTTTCAGTTGAAATCTCTCCCACATCAGACATGGTTATTGTTTTGTTTTAAATGTTAACAAGAACGAGTGACATCACCCCCCAACCCAACAAGCTTTTCCATAGAAAAAGTTTGAACTTAAAGTGTAGCCTTCTATATTGAAATCTACCACCACTGTTTAGTTTAAGCTAACTTCACCTAGTGCAACTATATCTGATTGCATCTATATTATACTTAGGGTTTACTGTAAATCATTTTGACTTGTTGGTGTACTTTGATATTTTGATGACATATGGTAAGTTTGTTTTTAAAGCTTGTGTATTCACCATTGCCTGTTTTGGAATGTGGAAGGAACACTTTCATGAGAATTGTCAGGCTTATATGTATCCAGTATAACATTACAAAAATTATTAAATTTTCATCTATTAGATTAGCAGATGGGATGTTTTGACAAGAGAAAAAGTGGTATTTAAACAGTTTGAAAATAAACAAACCTACTAATATTAAACAAAAATTAACAGTTTCGTTTTAAGGCATTGTACCTAGGATTTCAGTAGTAATTAAAGGGAAAGAAAGCAGCACAGCTGCTCAACTGGGAAACTGTAAATTGGAATACATTCACATTCATAATAAAGTACAGGCCTGTTTTGAGTATCAAGGTTAGAGAAAAAAACGCTTTATTCCATAAATGTTAATGAAATAGTAAACTGAACTATAATATTTTATAAACAAAATAATTACATATGTATTTATAAAAACTTTGACTTGAATAACGAAATATTGTCCTACTTCTACTTAATATCACACACAGTACCTTTACTGAATACCGATCCCAAACTCACTAGTAACCTTTGTCAAACTCACTAGTAACCTTTGTCACACTCATTAGCAACCTTTGTCACACTCACTAGTAACCTTTGTCATACTCACTAGTAACCTTTGTCACACTCGCTGGTAACCGTTGTCAAACTCACTAGTAACCTTTGTCAAACTCACTAGTAACCTTTGTCAACCTCACTAGTAACCTTTGTCACACTCACTAGTAACCTTGTCAAACTCACTAGTAACCTTTGTCAAACTCACTAGTAACCTTTGTCAAACTCACTAGTAACCTTTGTCAAACTCACTAGTAACCTTTGTCACACTTTCACCACGATCAAACATTTCTATTACCTTACATTTATTACTTAAAGTTGTGTGTTTACGTTTATTTGACATTTTGATGAGTAATTTAGCACCGCGTATTTGAACACCAGCACTATCAGTGTTACTGTATCCAAAACTAGCAAGTCAAGATGTGTAACGAAAACAGCTGTTTGCATATGACTGGGAGGGTCGTTTGGATTACTTACTGACCTACCGTGGGTTCGAACTACCGCGACTGTACAATATTTCACTAACCAGTTTTGTTTTTGTCATATGAATGTATTTCTATCGACAGTGTACCAGCTATGCTATTTTCTTTCTTTTAATATTTTACTTTTAAACAAATTAAGCAATTTTCTTTAAGCTGTATTAATATATAGATGCGAAATGTATTTTTTCCGATTCATCTAATTATCTCAAACATACATAGTTTGTTTTTTATTTTTTTTTTCAATATTAGTGATAAAAAACAACGGGTAGTTCCTGCAGGAAAATAGCTACTGTAGTTTCCACAACCATCAAACAGTCTGCTAGATATGTTGTAGGACTAACAACACATTTATTGGTTTAAAGTATCTGGACGTTGTGTAGCTTGAGACTTACCTCGACTGCCACAGGATTGCTGGAGTAGTCGACAGGCTCGCACACCCAGCTGTATCTATTAGGAAGCTACTGTAGTTTCCACAACCATCAACCAGTCTGCTAGGAATGTTGTAGGACTAACATCACATTTATTGGTTTAAAGTATCTGGACGTTGTGTAGCTTGAGACTTACCTCGACTGCCACAGGATTGCTGGAGTAGTCGACAGGCTCGCACACCCAGCTGTATCTATTAGGAAGCTACTGTAGTTTCCATAACCATCAACCAGTCTGCTAGGAATGTTGTAGGACTAACATCACATTTATTGGTTTAAAGTATCTGGACGTTGTGTAGCTTGAGACTTACCTCGACTGCCACAGGATTGCTGGAGTAGTCGACAGGCTCGCACACCCAGCTGTATCTATTAGGAAGCTACTGTAGTTTCCATAACCATCAACCAGTCTGCTAGGAATGTTGTAGGACTAACATCACATTTATTGGTTTAAAGTATTTGGACGTTGTGTAGCTTGAGACTTACCTCGACTGCCACAGGGTTGCTGGAGTAGTCGACAGGCTCGCACACCCAGCTGTATCTATTAGGCAGCCAGATCAGAGATAATGCCTGCAACAATTATCTAGGTTAAATCGGGAGTGAAGAATTGAAAGAAATTAAATGTTACAGAAATGCAGGTTTTAAAACTACAACCAAAGTTACTTCAGCGTAATTGACTTATAGCCAATAGAAACAACAATGGTCAGTGACACATTGGTGTGCCATGATATTTAAGCCTAACATTGAATATGGTACTCCAATATACCTTTCGTTAGTTGTCTTGGTAATTCTGAGTAATATATGGGTCGACTCCGATTTTTCTCATATTACAATATTATGTTCCTAAGATCAAGTTAAAACGAAAATAACAGGAATTTATTGCCGGAAAGATGTATATCGATAACAATGGGACGATTAAAGTTCAAGTCAAAGTCCAAACAGGCTCGCCGTTATATGGCCTCTATTCAGTTCTTATCATGACGGCTTGTAGTTCGGATGGCGATGTTAATCCGTTTCTATGTAATACATGCGAATTCACTTTAACAAAATTTATAGTGAGCTCTGAAGATAGTGAGAAATTAAACAATTTTTTGTACGATCACGGTGTAATACCACGGAATAAAAAATGTCCCACTTATGGAAATCAAATGACTTTAAATGAAAGTGATCACGTGTTTCGATGTTGGAAAAGATTAGAAACTAACGACAGAAACAAGAAAAAAGTGAAAAATCAGAGTAAAAAGATCGTGTCTCAGTTTCAATTTACTTTCTTTGAAAAACATAAACCATCACCGCAAACGGTCTGCCGTTTTGTCGCATATTGGATCCTATTAAAACCTCCACGACACGATCTGTTGCGACACGAACTCGACCTGTCACATCACGCTGTCGTTGATTGGAGTAGTTATCTCAGGGAAGTTTGTATGATTAATCTACTTGAACAGTCTCAACCCATTGGAGGAATAGGGAAAACAGTAGAGATCGACGAAGCAAAAATTGGTAGGCGAAAATATAATCGTGGCCGAATGGTTGAAGGTAATTGGGTATTTGGTGGCATTGAACGTGAAAGCAAACGTTGTTTTATAGTTCATGTTCCAACACGGGGCCAAGAAACGTTGTTACTGATAATCCAAAAGTATGTGTTACCGGAAACGATGGTGATAAGTGACTGTTGGCGAAGTTATAACTGTTTACAATATCAATGTTAACACCATCTAACTGTTAATCATAGTTATAATTTTGTCGATCCTGACACCGGTGCTCACACCCAAAACATTGAAAGGGTCTGGAGGGAGGTGAGAGGTAACATCCCTAGATACGGCAACCAAAAACATCATCTCATTGGCCATTTAGCTGAGTTTTTGTTTAAAAGGAAGTATTTTGACTATAAGACTCGAGTACATCACTTATTCAGAGCGATTTCATATGTCTACAACGGAATTTCAGCATATTGTGATCGCACAGAGCCACAACGTAAGGAGCCGGACTGTGACTCCGATTGTGACGACTATTAAGGTTAGTTATGTATTTTAATGTTGTTTCTGGCATGTAATTACAGTAGGCCCCTATAGGTTTTAACTAATTCTACATATATTAGGAACATAATATTGTAATATGAAAAAATCAGAGTTGACCCATATATTACTCAGAATTACAGTTGTCTTAAGGTGGCCATTTCTCAAACCACCATGTTACCGCGGGGAAGTTGACAGCCATATACTTGGAATTTTACCCATACTGTACGTGTATGGGTGAGTTGGTGGGTGGGCCAATACCATTGTACGTGTATGGGTTGGTGGGTGGGCCAATACTACTGTACGTTTATGGGTTGGTGGGTGGGCCAATACCACTGTACGTGTATAGGTTGGTGGGTGGGTCAATACCACTGTACGTGTATGGGCTGGCGGGTGGGCCAATACCACTGTACGTTTATGGGTTGGTGGGTGGGCCAATACCACTGTACGTGTATGGGTTGGTGGGTGGGCCAATATCACTGTACGTGTATGAGTTGGTGGACCATTACCATTGTACGTGTATTAGTAGGTGGGCCATTACCACTGTACGTGTATGAGTTGGTGGGCATTACCACTGTACGTGTATGAGTTGGTGGGCATTACCACTGTACGTGTATGGGTTGGTGGGTGGGCCAATACCACTGTACGTGTATGGGTTGGTGGGTGGGCCAATATCACTGTACGTGTATGGGTTGGTGGGTGGGCCAATACCACTGTACGTGTATGGGTTGGTGGGTGGGCCAATATCACTGTACGTGTATGGGTTGGTGGGTGGGCCAATATCACTGTGCGTGTGGGTTGGTGGGTGGGCCAATATCACTGTACGTGTATGGGTTGGTGGGTGGGCCAATATCACTGTACGTGTATGGGTTGGTGGGTGTGCCAATATCACTGTACGTGTATGGGTTGGTGGGTGGGCCAATACCACTGTACGTGTATGGGTTGGTGGGTGGGCCAATATCACTGTACGTGTATGAGTTGGTGGGTGGACCAATATCACTGTACGTGTATGGGTTGGTGGGTGGGCCAATATCACTGTACGTGTTTGGGTTGGTGGGTGGGCCAATACTACTGTACGTTAACCGAACCATATACAAAGTAACGATGTCTTCTAACAAGGTAGAATGTCTCACAATGATACATGCGCTATCATAGGTAGAGAGAGTGCCTGTGACTCATCGCTTTTCACTTATATAATGGACTTGTTGACATTGTTCACGCACAATTGATTTCCTTTGCTAATTTAGAAATGAAATTCAGACTTATGCATACAAAGGCAACGTTTTTCAACGACGAATGTTGTTCAACGAGTGGGAAGACAAATCCTAAACAGGCCTTGTCTTCCATCAACAGGCAAAACATGCTGCTCTATTTCAACAATACAGTTGGTTTTTATTATTGTTATTATGAGTTATGGTGAACACTGAATGATTATTATATGGTCCAATCTAGTAGACCATAAGTTGATTTTATGAAGTTTTTCATTTTAAATCGTCAAGAATAACGTGTATAGTTACATGTATTTAGCTGTAAAGATATTATAAAAATATTCTATTTTGTACAAAAAAACAACTTACGGTTTTGTACAAAACCGCTAGAACAGTTCTTCAGGTGAAACATCAAGCGACACTGAAGAACTGTCAGTAATATTGTGATACATATCAAATGAGACTGTAAATAAATAAATCTTTATTTGCCTTTTGACATTATACATAAGAGTATTTATTCAAAAATATCTTTTTATTACTCTACTTTAACACCGAAGGTAACAAGTGGTTGTATAACCTCAGTGCCATAACAGGGTGACTTTCAAGAGTCTTACTTAATCTATTAAAGTTGATAGTTTCTGCATTCTTATTTCTAGTGTTAAGGGAGTGTTTAATACCACTAGGATTTAACATTTGTAGATTTTGAAAAATATAAGTCATTAGATGAAAAAGAAATAGGTTTTTTTGGTCTGAATTTTTGAGATAATACAAATATGTTTACAGTGTTCTAGTGGCTGTGAATTAGTAATTATTCTTACGGATTTCTTTTGGAGAGTAAGAATGTCATTGATCTTACTTGCACCGCCCCACGCTACTAGTAAGAATGTCATTGATCTTACTTGCACCGCCCCACGCTACTAGTAAGAATGTCATTGATCTTACTTGCACCGCCCCACGCTACTAGTAAGAATGTCATGATCTTACTTGCACCGCCCCACGCTACAAGTCTGTAGCTTATAACGGATTGAAAAGCAGTGAAATATGCAGTTCATACATAGCTGCTAGGAACACGGAATGTAAGCCGACTGAGAAGATAAACTACACCAGACAACTTAGTTGAAAGATAATTAATTGATATGAGCATCCCAATTTAAATTTTTGTCAATAAAAATTCTCAAGACTTTAGCAATATTAGATAAGTTGCTTTGAGAGTTGTAATCAACAGATTTTCTTAAACGGGACAAAATATTTTGAGTTTTTGATTCATTTAAATGGATGTTACGATACAATCATTATTATGAATAGAATTTTCAAAATAGAAATCGAGGTTTTTGGCGTTTTTCATGAAATGAAATGGCCCCCTTAAGGCAATAAATCGTCATTTACACTCCCAAAGTAAAGGTTTCTGTTACAAGTATCTGATTGTAACACTAAAAAGTAATGACATACAAATACTTTTGAAAATTATTTTATAATGCAGAATGTATCAAATATTTTTACAAACATTTTCATATACCTATGTTTTGATGATAAAAAGAGTATTACTGAATCTATAAATAGCGTTGGAGTTTCACTTAGTAGGAATAAACTATTTTTTATTATATTGTTGATATACTCACTTTATAAACAAACCAGCCATTGATGACAATCTGCACACTGTTGTATATCATCATAGGGTAGTACATATTTAAAGGTCCTCGGTTCTTCATCAATTTTGGTCCATAGTTGTTGACAAAGTAATAGTACATTAAGATCAGAACGAAGGTTGGGAAGGGAGAACCCATCAGTGGCAGATGTCTGATTCTAGGATCTGCAACAGATTGTTTCGTATATTCTTGCTAAACATCTTGTTATTACTGCAAATCTTGTATTTATAGACCAATATTTTTTAGTTAAATAATACTTATTTCATTTACTCTGTAAGAGCACAGAATACAGAAACATCAGTGGTACATTGTTGAACACTGAACCATTCCCTCAAGTGTGAGATGGGTAAACGTGGCCTATCAACATTTATCATCATAAAATATGTTGTACCTCTTCACACCTATATGATATTAGACTTGTATAGTGTATTGCTTCACTTATTTAAATTATAATGTACTTAGGGCTCACTTTTGATACAATTTTTACAACCTAATTGCAAATATTCCTAAAATAGTAATCAATAGAATTTCATTCAGACAATTGCAATAGTATTTCATACTCATAGTTTAATTGCAGTTTTTATTTTTAAAGTATCAAATAAAAATACTGAAGCTTACCTGCAGATTCTTCCATCAAAGCATGGTACACAGACCTCATATGGTTTAACAGCACCGCCATTTTAAATCTGTAAATCATAAATTAACATATATTTTTGTTGCTATGTGTCTGATAGATTTTAAAGTAACATTTACAATACCTCTAATACATTTTAAGCAAGAGATTATTAAAACTGATAAGAATGCACCTAGGTACTTTACACTTCCAACATCAAGTTATAGCATTTAAAGAAAGTTGTTTGCAGACTAAATTTAACTGAAAAGAAAGGTTTCGCCTTGTAAGACTATGAGACACTATATAGAATGTATGTAAAAACCCCTTTTGTAGCATATTTGGCATAGAAAGGGAATTTATTAAGAGGCTGTGTAATTTAGTAAAAGTTACTTTCTACCTAAGGGGATAAGACATAACATATTGTTACGGATCACGGCACCCACCATCGTCACCGCCTAGGTCCATCCCTGCGGGTAATCCAGGTCTTCCAGCAAGGACTACAAAGACAGATCGTTCCCCTGTAGGTGAATCGAGACTACAA
Source organism: Stictocephala bisonia (assembly GCA_035578905.1). Taxonomy (NCBI): domain Eukaryota; kingdom Metazoa; phylum Arthropoda; class Insecta; order Hemiptera; family Membracidae; genus Stictocephala; species Stictocephala bisonia. Next base: position 349,175 of record JAQJVL010000740.1, read on the forward strand.
AGGCCCTTCCTTTGGAATCGAGAACTTCTAGATGCTTCTACAGTTCTCCATCGCCAGTTCCAGAATCTTCTGTGCTTTCACCTCTGGTCATATAAAGACACCCTAGGGCCGACCTGACAGGGAGTCAAGAGTCAGTGTGTGGAGAGTTAGTGATAGTCAGTTACAGCCAGTGAACAGTCAGTGAGCGACAGAGTCAGCCCCAGTGGATGTGACAGTGACAGTCAGTTACAGCCAGTGAAGAGTCAGTGAGCGACAGAGTCAGCCCCAGTGGATATAACAGTGACAGTCTAGTGACATTGCAGTGACAGTATACCGAGCAGTGTCGGACACTACTACTAGAGTGATAGTAATGGTGATACTAACGCGGACAGTTAGTAGGTGAACAGAGTGATAGGTAATGTAAATATTGTTGTAAATGTTAGTGATAAATTTAGGAGTTGAAATAATGTCTAAGTAATAATTTAAGTTTTGTAAATATTTATAGTTAGATTTAGAACTTGTAAATAAAAATAACAATTAGTAGCTAGAAGTGGAATTGCCTTATTTATTTAGAATCTTGTTATTAATACACATGGAATAGTAATAAATTCCTTAAACCACAACAATAAATATACATTAAATGTCATCATTTAAAACATAAAAAGAGTGCACTACTTTTGCCAGCCACCAAGACTTAAGAAATACTGGTACCTAACAGTCAAGGAAATATTGAAATATAAAATTTACTAATAAGGAACTTTTTCAGTTTGGTTTGTTTTATTTAAAAATACTGAGCCGAAGTAAACTGATTTTTGAGGTTGTCCCCTGAACAGGTCTAGTTAATGGGATTAAAGAGAGATGATTATGATGATCCTGGGCCCCTGACGTAACAACAGGATTGTTTACAAAATAGTCATTAACTTCATTAAGATTTATAATAATAGGAGCTGAAGTATCTGATTTATCAAGGCCAAGCTCTTTGACTTTAGACCAAAGGAATTTAGCAGATTTATAATTATTAGATAATGTTTGCTAATCATCACAAATCTTTGAGTTACGAATCTGTTGTTATGATTGATTACGAAGTTTTTTATAGGCTGCCCAGTCTACAGCAGATTTACTTCGCTTGGCCTTGTGGAATGATACATTACGTAGTTTTTGCAATCTACGAATTCAATCATTGATCCATGGAGCAGGTCTTTTAGTTATTCTCTTAGTAACAAGAGGGACATGTTCCTCAAGATATATTCAGTAATGTTCATTAATGTATTTAAACGAACATTAAAAAGATTAGCCATATAATGATATTTCGGTAAGCTGAAGGATTTTATGCCAAGAAAATGCATCTGCCATAAGTATCTCTTTGTTAATACGCTTCATATCCCTATACTGGATGAAACATAGTTTAACTTTTGGTGGATGTAATTTATAAACACAGAAGAGGAGATCATGTTTGGAAAGTCCAGGCTCCGGACTTTCCTTTATTCAGTTTATTAAGATTTATAAAAAAGGGAAGTAACCCGTTTATTGTTAGATATTCAATTATTCAACAATGACATACCAAGGGGATTTGCGGTCCTTATAATCCATTTGAATTATTAAAATGTTTGCATTACTTGCAGACTTGTTTCAAATTATTTAAAAATATTTTTTCATTGTGTTTGAATTGAATCTTTAGAGCCAATCCCACATATTATATTAATTCATATTGTTTTTTGATTAGTGTATTACATTATGTTAGAAATGTGATACAATAAACATTGTCACAACACACAATTCATTACACAAGTAAAAATAATCTTTTGTGAATCCCTGTAGTCTGAGGAAGATAAAAAGAAGTCTATCAAAATATATTGTTTTTTGTATATTTATGAGTAGGTGTAATGGAATCTCCAAGGTACGTCTATGGATGGGTGGGTAGGACTTCACCATGGTAAGTGTATGAGTAGGTGGGAGGGCTACCACGACTCTACATGTATGAGTGGGAGGGATGGACATCACCACAGTAATTGCATGAGTGGGTGGGAGGGTCTTCACCATGGTAATAGTATGAGTGGGTAGGAGGGCTATCACTACTGTACATACATGTAGGAGTTAGAGGGAGGGATGTCATCACTATATGTGCATGAGTGGGTGGCATGGTCTTCACCATGGTAAGTGTATGAGTGGGTGGGAGGGCTACCATGACTGTACATGTATGAGTGGGAGGGAGGGACGTCACCACTGTATGTGCATGAGTGGGTGGCATGGTCTTCACCATGGTAAGTGTATGAGTGGGAGGAGGGACATCACCACAATACGTAAATGAGTGGGTGGGAGGGTCTTCACCATGGTAAGTGTATGAGTAGGTGGGAGGGCTACCACAACTGTACATGTATGAGTGGGAGGGAGGGACATCACCACAGTGTGTGCATGAGTGGGTGGGAGGGTCTTCATCATGGTAAGTGTATGAGTAGGTGGGAGGGCTACCACCACTAAACATGTATGAGTGGGAGGGAGGGACATCACCACAGTGTGTGCATGAGTGGGTGGGAGGGTCTTCATCATGGTAAGTGTATGAGTAGGTGGGAGGGCTACCACCACTATACATGTATGAGTGGGAGGGAGGGACATCACCACAGTGTGTGCATGAGTGGGTGGGAGGGTCTTCACCATGGTAAGTGTATGAGTGGGTGGGAGGGCTACCATCAATGTACATCTATGAGTGGGTGGGAGAGCTACAACCACTGTACATGTATTAGTGGGTGGGAATGGCAATACCACTGTACATGTATGAGTATGTGGGAGGGCTGCCACCACTGTACATGTATGAGTGGGTGGGAAGGGCAACACCACTGTACATGTTTGAGAGGGTGAGAGTGGACTATTCTCGTATATTGTAATAATTCGCTTGTGTCAAGTTAATTCATAGTGCCCGGTGCCTTATAACCTAACCTCAGAATATACATTGAAGAATTGCTGTTGAATGAACATTTTTTCTATAGCTACATTGTTATTAATATTTTTCTGTTTAGTTTAACTAGCATATTTATTGAATTAATGTGTTTAATTTATAAAACCCCATATAATATTTTGAGAATATGAAGCTGCTTTTCTCAATAATTTAAAAAAAATTTAATATGGTCATAAAAAGTAAAACAGCAACATATTAAACAAATTGATTCACTAAAGTTCAGACAAAGTCATACAATAAGAATATTTATTTGACCTCACAACGTAAGCCATTTATACTGGTTCAAAAAAACCATGTCCACACCTATAAGAAAATAATATTTCATGAAATGACAGCCTTATGGGAAGTGATAGACAGAGATGTATAGAATAGAGAATCTGTTTCAACATTTATTTGGTGTTGAAAAAGTATTATAGTTTATGAAGTTACGTGCTTCTCACAAATATACTGAGCAACTTACGTCTCATAACTTAAAGTTTCATAGGTTTTTTTCTCTTCTTGATTAATTGAACTCATATCTCACTACATATAAGTGATGAAACTTTTTATATTTCTCACATATAAATGCAAACATAATTCCAGTACTACCCAAATTTTTATAAGCATATGAAACTTATTTTTGTCATAACTTTATGCAACTAATAACAGCTTTTACTTAATGGCAGCAAGATTACGTTTAAAAATAAAGCTCATTTAACATGTAAGCTAGAAAATTTATTGACTATAAAAATTATCGCTTAAAACATAGATGATATTTAAAATTGACTCACTGTGATCAGGAAATCCTTTACTGGAGGTCTGTGATGAACCAAGTGCACATATTAAGTCAGCAGGAGGAACTGGAATGATGTCCTATTAGTAGACAATGGTTATTTAATTATACATAAGGAACAGAATTTCTTGTATAGGAAATGTCCTATTGTTCAGAAGCACTAGTCACAGTTGCTCATCGTTGAATATTAGTAGTAGCGATTTGCCATTGCTGACGCAGTTGAAAATTTAGATTGATAATTTTTGGTTTGCCATTCCTGCAACAGTGGCTAAATGTAGGTTGATAATTTTGTGTCTTTCCCAGGTTGATAATTGTTCAGGGTGCGTAAGTTCATAATTTTCTGTCCACTATTCCCGGTACAGGTCAAAAGTGAGGTTAATAATTTTGTTGAAAAAATAAAAAATATGAATGGAAAATGTTGTAGCTGTTTGGTGTGAATTGAAAGTGGTGTTTTGAATTCAGATTTCGCATCAGGTGGTTCTGGTGGTGTAGAGTTTTGTTTATCGTAATTTCTGTAGGTGTAGTTAATCAATGTTATTTACAAAGGGATTCAATAACAAGCGATTGTCTTGATCCACGATAGTAAGGTTAATTTGTTGTATTTTTCGCAGACCACTATCTAATGGAGCTTAATATCTCTGTTGCGGTGTTTCTGATATTTTGTAGCCCTACAGTACGGCTGGGAAAAATGTGTATAGAACCCGATGTTCTTTGTGCTTGTGCAAGTGTTCGTCGTGATTGGAGAAAGAGTTTTCAACTAAATTGCAATGTATCTCGACTGTATCTACTGCTTTGAGATTCGTTGGCTTCGTGGCTTTTATGACGAATCAGGTTGCACTTCAAACCTCAGCAGATTTCGCATTGTGGGATCAAAAGTGAACTTAAGCGGCGAGACTATCCACACCCTGTCATCCAATTTCGCTATGCTGAACCTTTCGAATTCAACCACGTTCAGTTTTTTAATGAACTCACTGCACTTGACCTGTAGGGTGTCTAGCGTCCAGTGGTCTTTCTGCAAGATCAGTGTTCTCGGACCAATGCTCTGTTGTTCGGCGTTAGAACCTATCTAAAAGTACATCTTTCCATCTGTCAGGGACGAGATTAGATCGTCACAGCTGGTATCAAAAAGGCGATCTTTTACCTAACTTTGACGTACTGTCACGAAGGTTAGAATATGCAATCTGATCGATTGATCTACTGAAAACGTATAAGTTCTTAAACGGTAACCCTTGACCGTTGTATTAAAGTTCAGCAAAAGATTCGTTTTACCACTACTGAATGGATCCACGATTAAACAACGTAGTGGTCTCGGTGTTAAATGATTATCGAAATAGTCGTTAACGTACACTTCGATATCTATTTCAGATAGTTACTTATAAGTATGTGATATTTTATAATGCCCCCAGCGTAATGATTCGATTCCATCTTATAATATGTAGAGTTTGTCATCTCAACTACACAGTGATGATTTGAATAGTTCAACACTATAGTTCATGTCCACAGCTACGTATCATGTTCATAGGTGCGTGTTAAGTTTTTCCTGTACACAAAAACTCTTTGTAGTCTGTAAATGATATCTCATTTTTCACAACAGACTTCTTAAAGCCTTTAGATCTTTTTGAGGTTTTAAGTTTTCTAGTTTATTTTTTTCGTTATCTTTTTTTTTCGTCTTCTAATTGATACGCATACATTTTGGATCTAAGGCCGACAAATTCTCGCATTATAGAACCCTTAAGTTCGTCTTTCATGTTTCCCAATTTTTTTTGTTAATTCGAGGTATTCAGTATGGATTGTTTTGTGGGTAATCACTAGTATCAAAATGGTTAATCATACTTTGCATGTTCTGATAAAAACAACTTGTCTGTATCTTGTACCTAAATTGAAATATTCAGTACTGTCTGTATCTGTGCCTGTATATTTCAACTAGACTTTATCTCCATAACGTTTTTTTATTATATTATAATAGAAATCGTACATAATCAACGTTGATACGTCAAAAACACATGCGCCTACATATATAGGTCTATTAAATTTCGTTTTTATTTTAGCCATATGAACTGCGGCAAAGTTTTCAGTAAAAATTGACCGGCTCGTGAAATTAGATATGGCAATTAACTTGTCAAGCTGAAGGCGATTTGTGACAAGACGAATATCTACACGGTTAAGAATGTTTTCCATAGTCTTTACGAAAACTGCATTATTCATCAGTTTATAGAAATCCTTATTAAAGTCATTTTGGGCCTTAATACGATAACTCGTGTTCAAGTCAATATATTTTTTGAGAAATGTTGATTGCTTGAAACTTATTATTCTGTGGACTTTCATGACCTGCATTCCCAAAGATAAATAGAGGTTTAAATTGCGCTAATGTAAAACATATATTTCTTTGTTATGGATTAATTTTGCTTCTTTAGACCCTGGTGGTTACATTCTCTCAGGTCAGAATGTTGGTCATGTACATTTTCAAGGTACATCAAGTCAACTTCAAGTATGTAACCAATTGTAGCATCGTCATTAATATTTGTAACATCAAAAATATCTATATATTCTCCAATGTCATCTACACCTTTCACCCAGTGAAATTCTTTTATCAACATCGGGAGGTTGTTGGCAAACCGTACAAGCGTGTTTGTAATATTGCTTTTGATGTTGGTCTTATTTAATTTATTACAAAATGCTGATTTTAGTGGTAGTGATGTATCATTGTACCTGTCCATTGAATCCATAGAATCCTACGGATAGACGCCCTTCCTCAACAGCAAATCTATAGATTAATTTTCATAGTATATATTAGTATGAATTAGTTTACTTTTAGGTAGGCTGCTTACGAGAGTATCTAAACTGAGACTCATGATTCGAATAATCAAGGAATCGTAGTTTAATACAGTTTTATACCGCTCCTCGTTGTTTGGTATTATATCGATAGTGTTCCCATGTTTCCGAACTGCTTAATGAACAGGTGTGTATCATAACCAGCCAAGTTGTGAATGAAAATGGGAATGAAATTGGGCTTTCTATAATACAAATTACATTTGTTATGAGCTACACGCCTAAATTTTCCGGTTAGGTGATCGTGATCCAATACGCGGCCAAAGCCTATTGGATGATAATATGTGACATCGGTCGGTAATTTTAACCTGCTTCAGTTCACCATCAGTTAATGGTAACATTGGAACAACATTATCACTGTTGTAGCGTTCATAGATTTAGTTTGATTCACGCATTAATGTATCCACAAATTTTGAAGCTGCATCCTCGCCGAAATAACTAACTGGTGGTTTATAAATACCTTTGTCGTGTGTTCCAAACAAACACAAACTTAATATACCATTTTACGTGTATGGGTGGACGGATGGGTCAATACCACTGTACTAGAATGTGTAGTCCATGTGGGCATTCAAGCGCGCGCGCGCGTTTTTGTGTATACATGATACTTCATATTTCTATGAAAAAGCAGCTAGGGGATTGAGGTCGGGGAGGGGGAAGGCCGCGGCCTTGATTGGAATGCGGAAAGCTTGTCATTAGGTTATCACATCGATGATTATCAGTCGTTTAAATGGTTGTGGGCTTTCATCTACAATAAGATACAAGGAAGAGTAAAGGAAATCACAACAATTATATCATCAATACTAAGGAAAAAGTACTAAAAAATTTAACCCAAATGAATTCCCAACTATTGTCATGGTAGGGATTGTCTATTATTGAAGGGTTCCATTTCATACACACTTCGATACACACTTCTATACCACGTCCTTAGAGTCAGTCTGACTTGTCAAAGTCCTCAGAGCACATGTGTCTATTCATAGGAGACTAAAAATGAAAATTCGCTCGAGACGCCTACAAGTGGAAGAATCGTGAACTAATTTGGTTATAAAAATGCCATTGACTCTGATGACTTAGTCTGAGGACATGGCCAATGTCCTCAGACTCCAAAACGTCCCCAGAGTCTCGGTGAAATTTCATATGAGTGTTCTCAGACCCCTCCCCTTACAAACACACACGGCTACACACACTAAGGACAGAGAACCACGGTAAAAGGTAAAATGAAAGCATGAAATGATCACAATCAGAAGTACAAAATTGTTTGTTTAGTTTGATGAATAATTTATTCTTATAGGTTCTTACTGAAACCTGTAATATGTATAGTACCGTATATAACAAAAATACTTATATGTAATTATGGTTTGCAATTAATGCTAATTGACAGTACAAATTGCATTACAGAAAACGAGTTTACCAGTCTGGTAGATCAGTGGTTTTCTGAATACACTATTGGCTCACGCGCCTACCCCTACACTTGTAGTGGTATTGGCCCACCCGCCTACCCCTACACTTGCAGTGGTATTGGCTCACCCACCTACCCCTACACTTGCAGAGGTATTGGCTTACCAGCCTACCCCTACACTTGCAGTGGTATTGGCCTATCCGGCCACCCCTAGACATGCAGTGGTATTTTGCCCACCCCTACACTTTCAGTGATATTGCAATACACATGCAGTGGTATTGGCCCACCCGGCCACCCTTACACTTGCAGTGGTATTGGCACAAAATGTCACCTTTTCTCCAGATTTTTTGCATCTGTTTTCAAAGTGAGCAATGTACCACTATCAAATTATGACTTTGGATTGAATCAGTCAATTAGCAGCTGTACCTTTTCAGCCACGGACGTTCAGAGAAAATTGGAAGCACTTGATCCAAATAAGGGGGCTGGGCCGGATGACATTCCACCTGCTGTACTTAAATACTGTGCCCCTGTACTTGCCCCTCATCTCCAAATTTACTTTGCTAAACTACTTTCAGCGGGCACTTTTCCATCATCATTGAAGAAGAGTTTTGTTGTCCCTATTTATAAATCTGGCTGCAAAACCAACGTTAGAAATTACAGACCAATAGCTATTCAGCCCGCCTTGTCCAAGGTCTATGAAAGTCTTATTCTTGACTCTTTGAGCTTCCAACTTGGCAGACACATTGTTCCTGAGCAACATGGTTTCACGCAGAATCGCTCCTCATGTACAAATATCCTTGTCTTTCGAAATTCCATAATGTCAGCATTCACTGATCACTCCCAATTATATTGCGTTTATCTGGATTTTAGTAACGCTTTCGACAGGATAGACCATTGACTGTTGATTGCCAAACTCGAAGGATATGGCATCTGTGGCTCATTGCTCCGCTGGATGGAAAGCTATCTATCTGACCGCACTCTCATTGTTAGATGTGATGGAAAGCAGAGTACCCCTTTCTCAGTTACTTCAGGGGTACCTCAAGGTTCCCACCTGGGCCCGCTGCTGTTCAACTTGTTCGTCAATGACATCTGCAATTCTATCACAACAAGGTTCCTTCTGTTTGCTGACGATATCAAGGTCTTCAATAAAATCACTTCGACACAAAACCAAGAAGAACTCCAACACTCACTCAACAACATTAGCAACTGGTATAAGTCGAATGCTATGGAACTCAACATCTCGAAATGTGTGGTTATGTTCTTTAGTCGTAGTGACGTGGTGCATGAGTATGACTATTGCATTGACGGAAGCAGTCTTGGTGTTATCCAGAGAATCAAGGATCTGGGTGTGATCACTACTCCCTCTCTTTGCCCACTCGACCATCTGGTGTACATTTCTTCTAGAGTCTCCTCTCTACTGGGTTTTATATACCGCTTTACAAGGCCCCTTAAATCACCTTCGACCTTAGTCATCCTCTACAAATCACTTGCACGTCTGATACTAGAGTACTGTTCCATCATTTGGTCTCCTTACCAAGTAGGTCACATGGACATCCTAAACAGAATATAAACACGTTTCCTCAGACTGTTAGGCCTCAAACTTGGTTTCCCTTCCTACAAGTACCAGTAACAGCTCTAGAATTGCAGTTTGACATACAGCCGCTGCCGGTGAGACGTCGGCTCTGTGATATCATCTTCCTTTACAAACTAGTGAATGGGATCATCGATTGTACTGAACTTTTGACCAATATTGACCTAACAATTCCCAGGGGTACCAGATCAAGGACAGTCTTCTCAAGGAGATACCAGCCGACCAACTACACTCTTAACCACGGAATCTCGAGACTTTTGAGAACCAGCGAAGACGTCTACTCTCGGCTAGATTTCTTTGGACCATCGCCAGGATCATTCAAGCGAGACGTCCAGAGGCTACTCTTCTGAAGCTCCTTACCCATAGTGTTTGTGTTAGCAGTGTTGTGTTTCTTGGTGGCGCCTCTAGAGGGTCACAACCACATTGTCGGGGGGGGGGGGGAAGTATTTTGTCTCGTTCTGTCTGTTACCTGTTACTTTATCTTGTTATCTGATAATTTCTGTGTCATAGCATATCATATTTTTATTTTTACTGTAGTTAATTGTTGTTACCTATATATTATTGTTACCATCTATCGTAATATATTGTTACTTGTATATTATTGTTGTTGTTTCTTTTATCGTAGTTTATTGCTGTAACCTCCTATAGTCATAATTTATATATCTTTGTTATCTAATTCTAAATCTATTTATCAACGTATATATTTACATACATAATCAATCAATCTAACTAAAAGACTGTTGGTCTTTTAATTTTCATTGCACTTTGCACACAAATTGCATGTTGCCATCAATGTACATATATAACCACACAGTATTGCCATGTCTAATTTATTTAAGTACTCATCAATGTTGTACATAGTTATTGTTTGTAATATTTATACAAGTTATTATCAAGTCTAGCTTGATGGCATAAGTCACCTTTAAACACTTATTAGCATGCTAATGTAAAATGTTGTATCTTTGTCGCATGTATATCTCACTGTCAAAATATTGTAAAATGGTGTTCACCGTTGGAATAAATAAATAAATTGGCCCACCCGGCCACCCCTAGACTTGCAGTGGTATTGGTCCACCCCTACACTTTCAGTGATATTGCAATACACATGGCACTGCATGCCAATACCACTATATTGGCCCACCCGGCCACGCCTACACGTGCAGTGGTATTTGGCCATCCACCCATATATGTACAGTGGTATTTACCGTACTCACCCTCCCTCCCCAATGACTGTGGTGGTATTAGCATGTGTAATACCACATTACATGTTTTGATATATTAAGTTATTTTATAGCTCCGTATTGCATAGTCTAAGGTTTAAATCCTAAAATGAGCCGACTATTAGTATTTCACTATTTTAATTAAGTTCACCCACAGGCCCGTTACCCACCCACTAACGTAAAATAGCATTAATCCTCCCACTCACTCACCAATGCACGGACAGTATTACTGACCCTCCAGCCCAGCCACTTGAGACCCCATAAAATATAGTTTCACTTACAAAATACAATAGACTATAAACTAGTTAACTATATGTAGTTGTGTCTCCAATACATATTACAACCATGTAATATGGTGAGAAAAATTAAAAACACAATAAAGATTAAAGTACATATTTTTTAAAAGTTTTGTTTTGCTTTTAATGAAGATTCATTCCCATGTTTTGAGTCCTATTTACATTGCAATGCTAAATCTCATTTGATGCATGTTGAATAATACTGATTGAAGGTCTACAGCTATGTACTTTTGGATCTATTATTGAAATTGTCAACTGTGTTCTGGCAATGTACATAAAAATATATAATAAGTAGAAAAATAAGAAAAATATTATCTAAACACTAAAAAATCCACTTCTCACTCTTATAGTGGTTTTACTTATGAAAAATATTTGTACCGTTTTTAGTTAAATTTTTGTAGTTTAGTTAGAAGTCTCAGTTAGACATTATGTAACCACTCCCTCCTTCGACATGTAAAGACACTAAGAAACATGACAGCGGCTTTCCGGCCATCACCAGCAGAGTTCTTTGTTTGAGTTATATAATGTTAGCGAAAGTGGTGGAGGGGGGGGGCGGCAGGAGGGTGCCTCGTCACTGTTCACCACGAGGATGTTTGCGAGGTAGGTGTACCTATTACTTTTGTCTCTGTCTAAACATTTAGATTATAAAAAGGGCTTATTAAATATTTTTCCATTTTAGGGAAAAGTTGTTTAATACTGATTTCTAATTGGGTTGTTTTCTTTTTTGGTTTGTTAACCAGGGTTCAGGAGTTAGATGGATGATGAACGGACCCAATTATTCCCCTTTTTAGTTTGAGGCTTCTGTAGATTTATTTATGTATATTAATGTATAATTTACTTAATTTCAATATTAATATGTCAATGTACTATGTAATTTATTATTAATTTTTGACACCTATAAAAAATAAGCTTATTAAGCGTTTCCAAAATAAGCTTACTGTTTGACTCCCACAGTTGTTTTAAATTTGTTTACAATTATATACCTGAAAGTCGTAATCTACTCACGTGTAGGATGAGTAGGGGTATACAATATATAAGTTTAGTTTGTATATCTTGAAAATGGCATCTCTTATAGCCTGATACGATGTAAATATTTAAATGTTCTTTCTGTAAAAAGACACACTGCAATAAAAATAAATAGATTTTCTTTTAAAATCTACCAATAATAAAACATGCACACGTGTAATATTGCATGTAAAACATAGTGTAATATTGCACACGTAATACTGTGCGAAACAGAATATGTAAGATACCTTGATTTTGCTTACTGGTCTTCCGCCTTTTGACTAGTGCAGCATTCTGAGCTGGAGTTAGAAAACTGAACTAGATGCAGTACAATATTTGATCAATAGGCTGGTACCGTCACGCTCCTGTGAGGTGTTCACTCCATTGACAAACTTCACAGTACAAGACTAAACGCAGTACATTTAGTAAAATATTTGATATTGTCTTTAATTTTGTACGTATCTAACGAAAGAATTTGTAAAATATTTGACACGTAATAATAAATAAACAAGTAATAAAAGAATGGGTATCTGTTTTGCAGTAAAATGATTAAAGCACAGTAAAATGTACAGAATATCTAAAACCAAAATATAGGATGTCAAAAAAGTAAAGTGCCAAACTTAGGAAAATACAGTAGTTATATAGGTCAAAATAAAGAGAATATAAAAAAATCAATCCAATTAGAAATTTTAAAATGGCAGCCATTTTGAAATTTTAAATATGATAAAGTTGATATTTTTCTAGAATTGGTCTCTTTTTTCTTAAAATGCATAAATAGTATCATAAAAATCGGTTAAGCCAACTCGGAGATAAACATTCTTTTGTGAAGAACAAAATGACTGATATCAGGTAAACAAAGCGTTTTTGAAAAAAAGTGTATACTTGGTTTTCTCTTTATTTTGACCTAAATAACCATTTTCCGAAGTTTATCACTTTACTTTTGGGACTCCCTGTATATCTGTATAAGAACTATATTTTCTATTGTTATCACAACACAGTGAGTGGATCTGTGTTACGAGCATGTCTGGGAATGAATCCTTATGAAATTAACCTATAATACTGTATATTCTACTTGAACGACATTAAAGTACTCCCTTAGGAATTACACACTCACAGTACCTAGGAGGTTGGAAAATACACCTTGAGGTGTAGAGCACAAGTCGTCCTAAACGAAAATCACTGCTTCAATTAGAGCCCTAACACATCTGAAAAAAACCTGCGTGAAGGATGGGTCATTTCTTGAAAGGCAAAACTCCAACCTACGAACACAAACTATGGCAAAACTATAAAAACTCTCAGGAATAAAATTATTCTAATTATTAAATGACCATCAAATTGTAAAAACCTTTCCATCACATTAAAATATAAGTGTTAATATCGAAGATAATGGTAATAGTTTCATTTATCAACTAAGTGATTTCTAGTTAATTGACATAGAATTTAATGAAAACGTATCGTTATATTGGGCTTTAAGTTGAGAGTTTATGGCAAAGTTCAAACTAAATTAATTAATTTATTAATGGAGTTAGCTGTGTAGCTGGCGCCCAGGTTCCGACCAGGAACTTACTTTACATAAACCGACGCAATAACCATGCGCATTATAATATAAATGGAGCAAGTTTCACTGGCATTAACAAGTCAATTTGTGGCACAATACGGTATGCAGATTGTATACGAGGATGAGTAACCGGTATTTTGAAGTTAGATATAAAACAATTAGGTCAGTTTCCAAATGTTTGTTATCATTCTATTTCATTTGTAGAGTTATGTTAAAGTTTTGTTATTTAATAAGATGCAGCACAACCAAGATAGGTTAGCTAGTTGACTTGTGGTCTTTGATCATCATTTATAAGGCGTTTTAAGTTATTAAACAGAACTATTTCCTTTTATTCACCGTAAAAGTTAGCTGCTATCTCCTACCCTTACTACTGACTTACACAATTACTGGTTGTTAACACAACCAAACTTCTGACATACACTACTACTGGTGGTCAACACAAGCACATTTTTGACGTACACTACTAATGGCCGTCAACACAACTACACTTCTGAAGTATACAACTACTGGTGGTCAACACAACCAAACTTCTGACATACACTACTAATGGTGGTCAACACAAGCACATTTTTGACGTACACTACTAATGGCCGTCAACACAACTACACTTCTGAAGTATACAACTACTGGTGGTCAACACAACCTCATTTTTGACGTACACTACTAATGGCCGTCAACACAACTACACTTCTGAAGTATACAACTACTGGTGGTCAAGACAACCTCACTTCTGACGGACATTACTAATGGTGGTCAAGACAACCTCACTTCTGACGGACATTACTAATGGTTGTCAACACAACCACACTATTGACGGACACTACTAATGGTTGTCAACACAACCACACTATTGACGGACAATACTAATGGTTGTCAACACAACCACACTATTGACGGACAATACTAATGGTTGTCAACACAACCACACTATTGACGGACACTACTAATGGTTGTCAACACAACCACACTATTGACGGACAATACTAATGGTTGTCAACACAACCACACTATTGACGGACAATACTAATGGTTGTCAACACAACCACACTATTGACGGACAATACTAATGGTTGTCAACACAACCACACTATTGACGGACACTACTAATGGTCGTCAAAACAACCACACTTCTGACGTACAAACTACTGGTGGTCAACACAACCACACTATTGACGGATACTACTAATGGTCGTCAACACAACCACACTTCTGAAGTATACAACTACTGGTGGTCAACACAACAACACTTCTGACGTACAAACTACTGGTGGTAAACATAATCTCACTTCTGCCGTACAAACTACTGGTGGTCGTCAACACAATCACACTTCTGACGTACACAACTAATGGTCGTCAACACAACCTCACTTCTGCCGTACAAACTACTGGTGGTCGTCAAAACAATCACACTTCTGACGTACACAACTACTGGTAGTCGTCAACACAATCACACTTCTGACGTACACTACTAATGGTGGTCAACACAACCACACTATTGACGGATACTACTAATGGTCGTCAACACAACCACACTTCTGAAGTATACAACTACTGGTGGTCAACACAACAACACTTCTGACGTACAAACTACTGGTGGTAAACATAATCTCACTTCTGCCGTACAAACTACTGGTGGTCGTCAACACAATCACACTTCTGACGTACACTACTAATGGTGGTCAACACAACCTCACTTCTGCCGTACAAACTACTGGTGGTCGTCAACACAATCACACTTCTGACGTACACAACTACTGGTAGTCAACACAACCACACTTATGACGTACACTACTAATGGTGGTCAACACAACCTCACTTCTGCCGTACAAACTACTGGTGGTCGTCAACACAATCACACTTCTGACGTACACTACTAATGGTGGTCAACACAACCTCACTTCTGCCGTACAAACTACTGGTGGTCGTCAACACAATCACACTTCTGACGTACACTACTAATGGTGGTCAACACAACCTCACTTCTGCCGTACAAACTACTGGTGGTCGTCAACACAATCACACTTCTGACGTACACAACTACTGGTAGTCAACACAACCACACTTATGACGTACACTACTAATGGTGGTCAACACAACCTCACTTCTGCCGTACAAACTACTGGTGGTCATCAACACAATCACACTTCTGACGTACACAACTACTGCTGGTCAATACAAACACACTTCTGATGTACACACTACTAATGGTCGTCAATACAACTACACTTATGACGTACACTACTAATGGTCGTCAATACAACTACACTTATGACGTACACTACTAATGGTCGTCAACACAACCACACCTCTGACGTACACTACTAATTGTCGTCAATACAACCACACTTATGACGTACACTAGTAATGGCCGTCAATACAACCGCACTATTGACGCACACTACTAATGGTCGTCAATACAACCACACTTCTGATGTACACTACTAATGATCGTCAATACAACTACACTTGTGACGTACACTAATAATGGCCGTCAATACAACTACACTTCTGATGCACACTACTAATGGTCGTCAATACAACCACACTTCTGATGTACACTACTAATGATCGTCAATACAACTACACTTGTGACGTACACTAATAATGGCCGTCAATACAAACACACTTTTGATGTACACTACCAATGGTCGTCAGTAAAACTACACTTGTGACGTACACTAGTAATGGCCGTCAATACAACCACACTATTGACGCACACTACTAATGGTCGTCAATACAACCACACTTCTGATGTACACTACTAATGGTCGTCAATACAACTACACTTGTGACGTACACTACTAATTGTCGTCAATACAACCACACTTATGACGTACACTAGTAATGACCGTCAATACAACCACACTATTGACGCACACTACTAATGGTCGTCAATACAACCACACTTCTGATGTACACTACTAATGGTCGTCAATACAACTACACTTCTGAAGTACACTACTAATGGTCGTCAATACAACTACACTATTGACGCACATTACTAATGGTCGTCAATACAACCACACTTCTGATGTACACTACTAATGGTCGTCAATACAACCACACTTCTGACGTACACTACTAATGGTCGTCAATACAACCACACTTATGACGTACACTACTAATGGTCGTCAATACAACCACACTTCTGACGTACACTACTAATGGTCGTCAATACAACCACACTTCTGATGTACACTACTAATGGTCGTCAATACAACTACACTTCTGACGTACACTACTAATGGTCGTCAATACAACCACACTTCTGACGTACACTACTAATGGTCGTCAATACAACCACACTTCTGATGTACACTACTAATGGTCGTCAATACAACCACACTTCTGACGTACACTACTAATGGTCGTCAATACAACCACACTTCTGACGTACACTACTAATGGTCGTCAATACAACCACACTTCTGATGTACACTACTAATGGTCGTCAATACAACCACACTTCTGACGTACACTACTAATAGTCGTCAATACAACCACACTTATGACGTACACTACTAATGGTCGTCAATACAACCACACTTCTGATGTACACTACTAATGGTCGTCAATACAACTACACTTCTGACGTACACTACTAATGGTCGTCAATACAACCACACTTCTGACGTACACTACTAATGGTCGTCAATACAACCACACTTCTGACGTACACTACTAATGGTCGTCAATACAACCACACTTCTGACGTACACTACTAATGGTCGTCAATACAACCACACTTCTGATGTACACTACTAATGGTCGTCAATACAACCACACTTCTGATGTACACTACTAATGGTCGTCAATACAACTACACTTGTGACGTACACTACTAATGGTCGTCAATACAACCACACTTCTGATGTACACTACTAATGGTCGTCAATACAACTACACTTCTGAAGTACACTACTAATGGTCGTCAATACAACTACACTATTGACGCACACTACTAATGGTCGTCAATACAACCACACTTCTGATGTACACTACTAATGGTCGTCAATACAACCACACTTCTGACGTACACTACTAATGGTCGTCAATACAACCACACTTATGACGTACACTACTAATGGTCGTCAATACAACCACACTTCTGACGTACACTACTAATGGTCGTCAATACAACCACACTTCTGATGTACACTACTAATGGTCGTCAATACAACCACACTTCTGATGTACACTACTAATGGTCGTCAATACAACCACACTTATGACGTACACTACTAATGGTCGTCAATACAACCACACTTCTGACGTACACTACTAATGGTCGTCAATACAACCACACTTCTGATGTACACTACTAATGGTCGTCAATACAACTACACTTCTGATGTACACTACTAATGGTCGTCAATACAACCACACTTCTGACGTACACTACTAATGGTCGTCAATACAACCACACTTCTGATGTACACTACTAATGGTCGTCAATACAACCACACTTCTGACGTACACTACTAATGGTCGTCAATACAACCACACTTATGACGTACACTACTAATGGTCGTCAATACAACCACACTTCTGACGTACACTACTAATGGTCGTCAATACAACCACACTTCTGACGTACACTACTAATGGTCGTCAATACAACCACACTTCTGATGTACACTACTAATGGTCGTCAATACAACCACACTTCTGATGTACACTACTAATGGTCGTCAATACAACTACACTTATGACGTACACTACTAATGGTCGTCAATACAACCACACTATTGACGCACACTACTAATGGTCGTCAATACAACCACACTTCTGATGTACACTACTAATGGTCGTCAATACAACCACACTTCTGATGTACACTACTAATGGTCGTCAATACAACTACACTTCTGACGTACACTACTAATGGTCGTCAATACAACCACACTATTGACGCACACTACTAATGGTCGTCAATACAACCACACTTCTCATGTACACTACTAATGGTCGTCAATACAACCACACTTCTGATGTACACTACTAATGGTCGTCAATACAACTACACTTATGACGTACACTACTAATGGTCGTCAACACAACCACAGCTTTGACGTACTCTACTAATTGTCGTCAATACAACCACACTTATGACGTACACTACTAATTGTCGTCAATACAACCACACATCTGACGTACACTACTAATTGTCGTCAATACAACCACACTTATGACGTACACTAGTAATGACCGTCAATACAACCACACTATTGACGCACACTACTAATGGTCGTCAATACAACCACACTTCTGATGTACACTACTAATGGTCGTCAATACAACTACACTTGTGACGTACACTACTAATTGTCGTCAATACAACCACACTTATGACGTACACTAGTAATGACCGTCAATACAACCACACTATTGACGCACACTACTAATGGTCGTCAATACAACCACACTTCTGATGTACACTACTAATGGTCGTCAATACAACCACACTTCTGATGTACACTACTAATGGTCGTCAATACAACCACACTTCTGATGTACACTACTAATGGTCGTCAATACAACTACACTTATGACGTACACTAGTAATGACCGTCAATACAACCACACTATTGACGCACACTACTAATGGTCGTCAATACAACCACACTTCTGATGTACACTACTAATGGTCGTCAATACAACCACACTTGTGACGTACACTACTAATTGTCGTCAATACAACCACACTTATGACGTACACTAGTAATGACCGTCAATACAACCACACTATTGACGCACACTACTAATGCTCGTCAATACAACCACACTTCTGACGTACTCTACTAATTGTCGTCAATACAACCACACTTATGACGTACACTACTAATTGTCGTCAATACAACCACACTATTGACGGACACTACTAATGGTCGTCAACACAACCACACTTCTGACGTACACTACTAATTGTCGTCAATACAACCACACCTCTGACGTACACTACTAATTGTCGTCAATACAACCACACTTATGACGTACACTACTAATGGTCGTCAACACAACCACACTTCTGACGTACACTACTAATTGTCGTCAATACAACCACACTATTGACGGACACTACTAATGGTCGTCAACACAACCACACTTCTGACGTACTCTACTAATTGTCGTCAATACAACCACACTTATGACGTACACTACTAATTGTCGTCAATACAACCACACTATTGACGTACACTACTAATGGTCGTCAACACAACCACACTTCTGACGTACACTACTAATTGTCGTCAATACAACCACACTATTGACGGACAATACTAATGGTTGTCATCACAACCACACTATTGACGGACACTACTAATGGTCGTCAAAACAACCACACTTCTGACGTACACTACTAATGGTGGTCAACGCAACCACACTATTGACGTATACTACTAATGGTCGTCAACACAACCACACTTCTGACGTACAAACTAATGGTGGTCAACGCAACCACACTATTGACGTATACTACTAATGGTCGTCAACACAACCACACTTCTGACGTACAAACTACTGGTGGTCAACACAATCACACTTCTGGCGTACACTACTAATGGTCGTCAATACAACCACACTTCTGACGTACTCTACTAATTGTCGTCAATACAACCACACTTATGACGTACACTACTAATTGTCGTCAGTACAACCACACTATTGACGGACACTACTAATGGTCGTCAACACAACCACACTTCTGACGTACACTACTAATTGTCGTCAATACAACCACACTATTGACGCACACTACTAATGGTCGTCAATACAACCACACTTCTGATGTACACTACTAATGGTCGTCAATACAACCACACTTGTGACGTACACTACTAATTGTCGTCAATACAACCACACTTATGACGTACACTAGTAATGACCGTCAATACAACCACACTATTGACGCACACTACTAATGGTCGTCAATACAACCACACTTCTGACGTACTCTACTAATTGTCGTCAATACAACCACACTTATGACGTACACTACTAATGGTGGTCAACACAACCTCACTTCTGACGGACACTACTAATGGTCGTCAACACAACCACACTTCTGACGTACACTACTAATTGTCGTCAATACAACCACACTATTGACGGACAATACTAATGGTTGTCATCACAACCACACTATTGACGGACACTACTAATGGTCGTCAAAACAACCACACTTCTGACGTACACTACTAATGGTGGTCAACGCAACCACACTATTGACGTATACTACTAATGGTCGTCAACACAACCACACTTCTGACGTACAAACTAATGGTGGTCAACGCAACCACACTATTGACGTATACTACTAATGGTCGTCAACACAACCACACTTCTGACGTACAAACTACTGGTGGTCAACACAATCACACTATTGACGTACACTACTAATGGTCGTCAATACAACCACACTTCTGACGTACTCTACTAATTGTCGTCAATACAACCACACTTATGACGTACACTACTAATTGTCGTCAGTACAACCACACTATTGACGGACACTACTAATGGTCGTCAACACAACCACACTTCTGACGTACACTACTAATTGTCGTCAATACAACCACACTATTGACGCACACTACTAATGGTCGTCAATACAACCACACTTCTGATGTACACTACTAATGGTCGTCAATACAACCACACTTGTGACGTACACTACTAATTGTCGTCAATACAACCACACTTATGACGTACACTAGTAATGACCGTCAATACAACCACACTATTGACGCACACTACTAATGGTCGTCAATACAACCACACTTCTGACGTACTCTACTAATTGTCGTCAATACAACCACACTTATGACGTACACTACTAATTGTCGTCAATACAACCACACTATTGACGGACACTACTAATGGTCGTCAACACAACCACACTTCTGACGTACACTACTAATTGTCGTCAATACAACCACACTATTGACGGACAATACTAATGGTTGTCATCACAACCACACTATTGACGGACACTACTAATGGTCGTCAAAACAACCACACTTCTGACGTACACTACTAATGGTGGTCAACACAACCACACTTATGACGTACACTACTAATGGTGGTCAACACAACCACACTTCTGACGTACACAACTACTGGTGGTCAACACAACCACACTATTGACGTATACTACTAATGGTCGTCAACACAACCACACTTCTGACGTACAAACTACTGGTGGTCAACACAATCACACTTCTGGCGTACACAACTACCGGTGGTCAAAACAAACAAACTTCTGACGTACAAACTAATGGTGGTCAACTCAACCACACTTCTGACGTACACAACGACTGGTGGTCAATACAACCACACTTCTGACATACACAACTAGTGGTGGTCAACCCATTAACACTTCAGACGTACACAACGACTGGTGGTCAACCCATTAACACTTCAGATGTAATCATCTTACCCAATATCACCGTACTTGTTTGGATGGTAGGTGGGTCGAGTCCACCGTACATGTTTGGGTGGTTGTGTGGGTGGGACAATTTTATTTGCTTGTCGAACATACACATAAACTTTCTTCAAGTAGGTCATTTAAAAGATGTTTTAAATTTATTAAAATTTGTTGCTCTTACAATTCTATTACGTGATGTTTTGTTTAATCCATCCCAGTATACATTGGCTTTTTTCTTTCTGAAATAGATTACTTTTCTGAAGAATCATTTCAATTTCAATGTAATTGCCTAAACTCGGCTATAAATAGAAATTTACAGTTTTGTTTAGTTTGCTTGATTGTTTGTCCCTACAATATGCAACTAATTTTGTATGTCTATTGTGACGTGAAATGAAGGGTTTGAACCGTCTCCATCTTCAAATCAGCCTATGACTGATAATGGCTCTATTCAGTATACTCATAATACAAACTTGAGCTTCCGGAAAACTTAATAGGCCTTAATTAATTGTCCGACAGCATTTAGTTGTAAAATTAATTTCCGTTGTTAACATTTTTGAACCATTTCAGCATCTTAGCTATCAAGTACATTACCTTATTATATACACATACATATACACATACATATACATATACACATACATATACATATACATATACATATACACATACAACATATACATACATATACATATACATATACATATACACATACATATACATATACACAAACATATATTTCTGTTAATAATTCTCTTGGACTGTAGTTGTCGATTATTAAAAGCGATGAAACTAGAAAAAAGTAATAAAGTGATAAAAATGTACATGATGTTTAGTGCCAGACTAAATGGTTATAAAACGATATTTATAATAACAGCAGTACAGTTAATTAGAATATCCATTAGCCTTAACTAATGAAAGCAATTAATAAGACTCAAGACTTCATTTCATGGAGCTTAGCTCCAGACTCATTAGCAGGGAGTTAACTGTATTGCACTCTTCCTTCTAATCACGTAAAGGACCTCCATTACATGTTATAAAAGTAACTCAACTTTTAAACACAATTGTTGGTAAGATTATTTTCAATGTGTATTTTATTCACGTAAACACTTACAGTATTTTTTATTATTGTTAATTTACTGGAGATTTCTAACGCAACCTATTGGAATTATTGTTTCTTGTTGAAGGAGGAAGCGTTGTATACATATCCAAGAAATGAACCACACAACAAAATCATGTAACTATCAAACAATAATTAATTCTTTCAATTTAATTCGTTTTTAATTTTCTGGATTTAAAACTTTGATTTAATCTCCCTGTTTATAGGAATTTTTATTTTTAAGAATTGAAAATCTTAACAGGTAGGCTTATTTCAGATCTAAAAGCCAGAGAAATATAAGTTTGAAATATTCATAAATAAAATTGGTTTTGTATTTAAAACATTTATATGTTATAGGTCACGATATATATTTTTGTAATGCGGTTCTGACAGTATTACATGAAATAAATAAACAGTTTAAAATAAATTTGTGGTATTTACTAAAATTCTGCAAAGAAAGTTAATTTTCATTAAGGCCGATCTTCTACTGCCCATTCCTCATAGACTACCGATCTGTGTGACAAATTAAAATATAATCTTGCTCTCTACTACTTAAATTTTGTCATCAGATTCGGATACAAGATTAAATACTGTACAAATTTATCTCATACATAATATACGAATATATCCTTCTCCGTGGAACCACACACTTTGGACAGCGAATGTTTGGCACAAAATTAAACATACTAATGTAAGAATTTATATGCGAATTGTAGAATATATGATTCCATTTGACAAGACTTACGTCTAATTTGTAAAAGTTGTTCGCTATTTGTTATGTTTGGTAAACTAGTCCCCAACTACTTCTCCTCTAGTAGTTCTCGTCAAACAAACGGGACCCACAGGATATTGAACGATCCCGTGTTTGCTTACCAGTTGTAGATATTTGTTCAGCGATTGATTCTGTCCAAACATCTGGACGTTCCCAGGGTATTTTTCTGTAGCCTGAATTATTTATTTACTCTTTACTGAAAAACAGCTTTCAAAGCTTCGTAAGCTGGAAAAGTGCATTTTAAATTGGCGTGTTTATTTTACTGCGACATGCTTCTTTTACAGCGACGTGCTTCTTTTCTTCTCATTCCAATAGTGTATTATAAGCACCAAAAGGCAGTCTTCTTGTAACACAATGATTTTACTTTAGCCTTCATGTTTCATTAATGAATATTTTTTCTCAACCAATACTATGCTAAAATATATGACCTGCTGTTGAAAACTTCAAAATCAATCCACATAAAACAATCTTTTAATTCAAAGAAAATGTAACATCAATTAATTAACTTTATTAGAACATTTCGAGTACCATACTAAAACAAGACTGCAAAATTTATAACAACGTTAT
>JAQJVL010000740.1:374136-404934 GCA_035578905.1 Stictocephala bisonia
AACAAAACATCACGTAATAGAATTGTAAGAGCAACAAATTTTAATAAAAGTAAAACATCTTTAAAATGACCTACTTTAAGAAAGTTTATGTGTATGTTCAACAAGAAAATTAAGTTGTCCCACCCACATAACCACCCAAACATGTACGGTATACTCAACCCACCTACCATCCAAACAAGTACGGTGATATTGGGTAAGATTATTACATCTGAAGTGTTAATGGGTTGACCACCAGTAGTTGTGTATATCAGAAGTGTCAATGGGTTGACCACCAGTAGTTGTGTACGTCAGAATTGTGAATGGGTTGACCACCAGTAGTTGAGTTCGTCAGAAGTGTCAATGGGTTGACCACCAGAAGTTGTGTACGTCTGAACTATTAATGGGTTGACCACCACTATTTGTGTATGTTAGAAGTGTGGTTGTATTGACCACCAGTAGTTGTGTACGTCAGAAGTGTAAATGGGATTACCACCAGTAGTTGAGTTCGTCAGAAGTGTCAATAGGTTGACCACCAGAAGTTGTGTATGTAAGAAGTGTGAATGGGTTCACCACCACTAGTTGTGTATGTCAGAAGTGTGGTTGTGTTGACGACCATTAGTATTGTCCGTCATAAGTGTGGTTGTGTTTACCACCAATAGTTTGTACGTCAGAAGTGTGATTATGTTGACCACCAGTAATTGTGTATGTCAGAAGTATGGTTGTGTTGACCACCAATAGTTGTGTACGTCAGAAGTGTGGTTGTGTTTACCACCAGTAGTTGTGTACGTCAGAAGTGTGGTTGTATTGACCACCAGTAATTTTGTACCTCAGAAGTGTGATTGTGTTGACCACAAATAGTTGTGTACGTCAGAAGTGTGGTTGTATTGATCATCAGTAGTTGTGTACGTCAGAAGTGTGATGTGTTGACCACCAGTAGTTGTGTACCTCAGAAGTGTGATTGTGTTGACCACCAATAGTTGTGTATGTCAGAAGTGTGGTTGTGTTGACCATCAGTAGTTATGTACGTCAGAAGTGTTAATGGGTTGACCACCAGTAGTTGTGTATATCAGAAGTGTCAATGGGTTGACCGCCAGTAGTTGTGTACGTCAGAATTGTGAATGGGTTGACCACCAGTAGTTGAGTTCGTCAGAAGTGTCAATGGGTTGACCACCAGAAGTTGTGTACGTCTGAACTGTTAATGGGTTGACCACCACTATTTGTGTATGTTAGAAGTGTGGTTGTATTGACCACCAGTAGTTGTGTACGTCAGAAGTGTAAATGGGATGACCACCAGTAGTTGAGTTCATCAGAAGTGTCAATGGGTTGACCACCAGAAGTTATGTATGTCAGAAGTGTGAATGGATTGACCACCACTTGTTGTGTATGTCAGAAGTGTGGTTGTGTTGACGACCATTAGTATTGTCCGTCATAAGTGTGATTGTGTTTACCACCATTAGTTTGTACGTCAGAAGTGTGATTATGTTGACCACCAGTAATTGTGTATGTCAGAAGTGTGGTTGTTTTGACCACCAATAGTTGTGTACGTCAGAAGTGTGGTTGTGTTGACCACCAGTAGTTGTGTACGTCAGAAGTGTGGTTGTGTTGACCACCAGTAGTTGTGTACGTCAGAAGTGTGGTTGTATTGACGACCATTAGTAGTGTCCATCATAAGTGTGGTTGTATTGACGACAATTAGTAGTGTACGTCATAGGTGTGGTTGTATTGACGACCATTAGTAGTGTCCATCATAAGTGTGGTTGTATTGACGACAATTAGTAGTGTACGTCAGAAGTGTGGTTGTGTTGACGACCATTAGTAGTGTACATCAGAAGTGTGGTTGTGTTGACGACCATTAGTAGTATCCGTCAGAAGTGTGGTTGTATTGACGACCATTAGTAGTATCCGTCAATAGTGTGGTTGTGTTGACGACCATTAGTAGTGTACATCAGAAGTGTGGTTGTGTTGACGACCATTAGTAGTATCCGTCAATAGTGTGGTTGTATTGACGACCATTAGTAGTGTACATCAGAAGTGTGGTTGTATTGACGACCATTAGTAGTATCCGTCAGAAGTGTGGTTGTGTTGACGACCATTAGTAGTGTACATCAGAAGTGTGGTTGTATTGACGGCCATTAGTAGTGTACATCAGAAGTGTGGTTGTGTTGACGACTATTAGTAGTTTGTACATCAGAAGTGTGGTTGTGTTGACGACCATTAGTAGTATCCGTCAGAAGTGTGGTTGTGTTGACGACCATTAGTAGTGTACATCAGAAGTGTGGTTGTA
This sequence comes from Stictocephala bisonia, assembly GCA_035578905.1. Lineage (NCBI taxonomy): Eukaryota > Metazoa > Arthropoda > Insecta > Hemiptera > Membracidae > Stictocephala > Stictocephala bisonia. The sequence continues at coordinate 376,400 of JAQJVL010000740.1, forward strand.
TTGACGACCATTAGTAGTGTACATCAGAAGTGTGGTTGTGTTGACGACTATTAGTAGTGTACGTTATAAGTGTGGTTGTGTTGACCACGAGTAGTTGTGTACGTCAGAAGTTTGATTGTGTTGATGACCATTAGTAGTATCCGTCAGAAGTGTGGTTGTGTTGACGACCATTAGTAGTGTACATCAGAAGTGTGGTTGTATTGACGACCATTAGTAGTGTACATCAGAAGTGTGGTTGTGTTGACGACTATTAGTAGTTTGTACATCAGAAGTGTGGTTGTATTGACGACCATTAGTAGTGTACATCAGAAGTGTGGTTGTGTTGACGACCATTAGTAGTATCCGTCAGAAGTGTGGTTGTGTTGACGACCATTAGTAGTATCCGTCAGAAGTGTGGTTGTGTTGACGACCATTAGTAGTATCCGTCAGAAGTGTGGTTGTATTGACGACCATTAGTAGTGTACATCAGAAGTGTGGTTGTGTTGACGACCATTAGTAGTGTACATCAGAAGTGTGGTTGTGTTGACGACCATTAGTAGTATCCGTCAGAAGTGTGGTTGTGTTGACGACCATTAGTAGTGTACATCAGAAGTGTGGTTGTGTTGACCACGAGTAGTTGTGTACGTCAGTAGAGGGTAGGAGATAGCAACTAACTTTTACGCTGAATAAGAGGAAATAATGCAGTTTAATAACTCAAATCACCTTATAAATAATGATCAAAGACCACAAGTCAACTAGCTAACATAGCTTTGTTGTGCTGCATCGTATTAAATAACAAAACTTTAACATAACTCTACAAATGTAATAGAATGATAACAAACATTTGGAAACTGACCTAATTGTTTTATATCTAACTTCAAAATACCGGATACTCATCCTCGTATACAATCTGCATACCGTATTGTACCACAAATTGACTTGCTAATGCCAGTGAAACTTGCTCCATTTATATTATAATGCGCATGGTTTTTGCGTCGGTTTATGTAAAGTAAGTTCCTGGTCGGAACCTGGGCGCCAGCTACACAGCTAACTCCATTAATAAATTAATTAATCTAGTTTGAACTTTGCCATAAACTCTCAACTTAAAGCCCAATATAACAATACGTTTTCATGAAATTATATGTCAATTAACTAGAAATCATTTAGTTGATAAATGAAACTATTACCATTATCTTCGATATTAACAGTTATATTTTAATGAGATGGAAAGATTTTTACAATATGATGGTCATTTAATAATTAGAATAATTTTATTCCTGAGAGTTTTTATAGTTTTGCCATAGTTTGTGTTCGTAGGTTGGAGTTTTGGCTTTCAAGAAATTACCCATCCTTCACGCAGGTTTTTTTCAGATGTGTTAGGGCTCTAATTGAAGCAGTGATTTTCGTTTAGGACGACTTGTGCTTTACACCTCAAGGTGTATTTTTCAACCTCCTAGGTACTGTGATTGTGCAATTCCTAAGGGAGTACTTTTATGTCGTTCAAGTAGAATATATTACACGTAAATTTCAAAAGGATTCATTACCAGACATGCTCTTAACACAGATCCACTCACTGTGTTGTGATAACAATAGAAAATATAGTTCTTATACAGATATACAAGGAGTCCCAAAAGTAAAGTGATAAACTTCGGGAAATGGTAATTTAGGTCAAAATAAAGAGAAAACCAAGTATACACTTTTTTCAAAAACGCTTTGTTTACCTGATATCAGTAATTTTGTTCTTCACAAAAGAATGTTTATCTCCGAGTTGGCTTAACCGATTTTTATGATACTATTTATGCATTTTAAGAAAAAAGAGACCAATTCTTGAAAAATATCAACTTTATCATATTTAAAATTTCAAAATGGCTGCCATTTGAAAATTTCTAATTGGGTTGATTTTTTATATTCTCTTTATTTTGACCTGTATAACTACTGTATTTTCCGAAGTTTTGCACTTTATTTTTTTGACATCCTTTATTTTGTTGTTAGATATTCTGTAAATAATAATGCTCTACTCATTTTACTGCAAACCCCATTCTTTTATTACTTGTTTAATTATAATTACGTGTCAAATATTGTACAAATTCTTTCGTTAGATACGTACAAAATTAAAGACAATATCAAATATTTGATTAAATGTACTGCGTTTAGTCTCGTACTGTGAAGTTTGTCAATGGAGTGAACACCTCACAAGAGCGTGACGGTATCAGCCTATTGATCAAGTATTGTACTGCCTCTAGTTCAATTTTCTAACACCAGCCCAGAATGCTGCACTAGTCATAAGACGGAATACCAATAAGCAAAATCAAGGTATCTTACATACTCTGTTTCGCACAGTATTACGTGTGCAATATTACACGTGTGCATGTTTTATTATTAGTAGATTTGAAAAGAAAATCTATTTATTTTTATTGCACTGTGTCTTTTTACAGAAAGAACATTTAAATATTTACATCGTATCAGGCTATAAGAGATACCATTTTCAAGATATACAAACTAAACTTATATTGTACACCCCTATTCATCCCACACGTGAGTAGATTACGACTTTCAGGTATATAATTGTAAAAAAATGTAAAACTGTGGGAGTCAAACAGTAAGCTTATTTTGGAAACGCTTAATAAGCTTATTTTTTATATATGTCAAAAATTAATAATGAATTACATAGTACATTGACATATTAATGTTGAAATTAGTAAATTATACATTAATATACATAAATAAATCTACAGAAGCCTCAAACTAAAAAGGGGAATAATTGGATCCGTTCATCATCCATCTAATTCCTTAACCCTGGTTAACAAACCAAAAAAGAAAACAACCCAATTAGAAATCAGTATTAAACAACTTTTCCCTAAAATGGAAAACTATTTAATAAGCCCTTTTTATAATCTAAATGTTTAGACAGAGACAAAAGTAATAGGTACAACTACCTCGCAAACATCCTCGTGATGAACAGTGACGAGGCACCCTCCTGCCCCCCCCCCCCACCACTTTCACTAACATTATGTAACTCAAACAAAGAACTTTGCTGGTGATGGCCGGAAAGCCGCAGTCAGGTTTCGTAGTGTGTTTACATGTCGAAGGAGGGAGTGGTTACATTATGTCTAACTGAGACTTCGAACTAAACTACTAAAATTTAACTAAAAACGGTACAAATATTTTTAATAAGTAAAACCACTACAAAAGTAAGAATTGGATTTTTTAGCGTTTCAGATTAATAATTTTCTTATTATTCTACTTATTATATATTTTTATGTACATTGCCAGAACACAGTTTACAAACTCAATAATAGATCCAAAAGTAAATAGCTGTAGACCGTCAATCAGTATTATTCAACATGCATCAAATGAGGTTTAGCATTTGCAATGTAAATAGGACTCAAAACATGGGAATGAATCTTCATTAAAAACAAAACAAAGCTTTTAAAAATTATGTACTTTAATCTTTATTGTGTTTTAAATTGTTCTCACCATATTACATAGTTGTAATATGTATTGGAGACACAACTACATATAATTAACTAGTTTATAGTCTATTGTATTTTGTAAGTGAAACTATATTTTATGGGGTCACAAGTGGCTGGGTTGGAGGGTCAGTAATACTGTCCGTGCACTGGTGAGTGAGTGGGAGGATTAAGGCTATTTTACGTTAGTGGGTGGGTAACGGGCCTGTGGGTGAACTTAATTCAAAAAGTGAAATACTAATAGTCGGCTCATTTTAGGATTTAAACCTTAGACTCTGCAGTACAAAGCTATAAAATAACTTAATATATCAAAACATGTAATGTGGTATTACACTTGCTAATACCACCACAGTCATTGGGGAGGGAGGGTGAGTACGGTAAATACCACTGTACATATATGGGTGGATGGCCAAATACCACTGCACGTGTAGGCGTGGCCGGGTGGGCCAATATAGTGGTATTGGCATGCAGTGGCATGTGTATTGCAATATCACTGAAAGTGTAGGGGTGGACCAATACCACTGCATGGCTAGGGGTGGCCGGGTGGGCCAATACCACTGCAAGTGTATTGCAATATCACTGAAAGTGTAAGGGTGGACCAATACCACTGCATATCTAGGGATGGCCGGGTGGGCCAATACCACTGCATGTGTATTACAATATCACTGAAAGTGTAGGGGTGGGCCAATACCACTGCATGTCTAGGGGTGGCCGCGTGGGCCAATACCACTGCATGTCTAGGGGTGGCCGGGTGGGCCGATACCACTGCATGTGTATTGCAATATCACTGAAAGTGTAGGGGCTGGCCAATACCACTACATGTCTAGAGATGGCCGGGTGGGCCAATACCACTTCAAGTGTATTACAATATCACTGAAAGTGTAGGGGTGGGCCAATACCACTGCATGTCTAGGGGTGGTCGCGTGGGCCAATACCACTGCATGTGTATTACAATATCACTGAAAGTGTAGGGGTGAACCAATACCACTGCATATCTAGGAGTGGCCGGGTGGGCCAATACCACTGCATGTCTAGGGGTGGCCGGGTGGGCCAATACCACTGCATGTCTAGGGGTGGCCGGGTGGGCTAATACCACTGCATGTCTAGGGGTGTCCGGTAGGGCCAATACCACTGCATGTGTATTGCAATATCACTGAAAGTGTTAGGGTGGACCAATACCACTGCAAGTGTAGGGGTAGGTAGGTGGGCCAATACCACTGCAAGTGTAGGGTTAGGCGAGTGGGTCAATACCACTGCAAGTGCAGGGATAGGCGCGTGAGCCAATAGTGTATTCTGAAAATCACTGATCTACCAGACTGGTAAACTCGTTTTCTGTAATTCATTTCGTACTTTCAATAAGCATAGGCCTACAATCCAAACCATAACTACATATAAGTATTTTTGTTTTATATGGAACTATATATATATTACAGGTTTCATTAAGAACCTATAAGAATAAATTATTCATCAAACTAAACAAACAATTTTGTGTTTCTGATTGTGATCATTTCATGCTTTCATTTTACTTTTTACCATGGTTCTCTGTCCTTAGTGTGTGTAGCTGTGTGTGTTTGTAAGGGGAGGGGTCTGAGAACACTCATATGAAATTTCACCGTGACTCTGGGGACGTTTTGGAGTCTGATGACATTGGCCATGTCCCCAGACTAAGTCTTCAGAGTCAATGGCATTTTTCTAACCAAATCAGTTCACAATTCTTCCACTAGTAGGGTCTCCAGCGAATTTTCATTTTTAGTCTCTTATGAATGACTAAGAGACATTCATGTTCCCCACTCAAACATGTGCTCTGAGGACTTTTACAAGTCAGACTGACTCTAAGGACGTGGTCAAGAAGTGTGTATCGCAGTGTGTATGAGATGGAACCCTTCAATAATAGACAATCCCTACCATGACAATAGTTGGGAATTCATTTGGGTTAAATTTTTTAGTACTTTTTTCCTTAGTCTTGATGATATAATTGTTGTGATTTCCTTTACTCTTCCTTGTATCTTATTGTAGATGAAAGCCCACAACCATTTAAACGACTGATAATCATCGATGTGATAACCTAATGACGAGCTTTCCGCATTCCAATCAAGGCCGCGGCCTTCCCCCCTCCCCGACCTCAATCCCTAGCTGCTTTTTCATAGAAATATGAAGTATCATGTATACACAAACACGCGCGCGCGCGCTTGAACGCCCACATGGACTACACATTCTAGTACAGTGGTATTGACCCATCCGTCCACCCATACACGTAAAATGGTCTATTAAGTTTGTGTTTGTATGGAACACACGACAAAGGTATTTATAAACCACCAGTTAGTTATTTCGGCGAGGATGCAGCATCCAAATTTGTGGATACATTAATGCGTGAATCAAACTAAATCTATGAACGCTACAACAGTGATAATGTTGTTCCAATGTTACCAGTAACTGACGGTGAACTGAAGCAGGTTAAAATTACCGACCGATGTCACATATGTGGATAAGTATTAGGCTCTGACCGCGTATTAGATCACGATCACCTAACCGGAAAATTTAGGGGTGTAGCTCATAACAAATGTAATTTGTATTGTAGAAAGCCCAATTTGATTCCCGTGTTCATTCACAACTTGGCTGGTTATGATACACACCTGTTCATTAAGCAGTTCGGAAACATGGGAACACTATCGATATAATACCAAACAACGAGGAGTGGTATAAAACTGTATTAAACTACGATTCCTTGATTATTCGAATCATGAGTTTCAGTTTAGATACTCTCGTAAGCAGCCTACCTAAAAGTAAACTAATTCATACTAATATATACTATGAAAATTAATCTATAGATTTGATATTGAGGAAGGGCGTCTATCCGTAGGATTCTATGGATTCAATGGACAGGTACAATGATACATCACTACCACCAAAATCAGCATTTTGTAATAAATTAAATAAGACCAACATCAAAAGCAATATTACAAACACGCTTGTACGGTTTGCCAACAACCTCCCGATGCCGATAAAAGAATTTCACTGGGTGAAAGGTGTAGATGACATTGGAGAATATATAGATATTTTTGATGTTACAAATATTAATGACGACGCTACAATTGGTTACATACTTGAAGTTGACTTGATGTACCCTGAAAATGTACATGACCAACATTCTGACCTGAGAAAATGTGACCACCAGGGTCTAAAGAAGCAAAATTAATCCATAACAAAGAAATATATGTTTTACATTAGTGCAATTTAAACCTCTATTTATCTTTGGGAATGCAGGTCTTGAAAGTCCACAGAATAATTAGTTTCAAGCAATCAACATTTCTCAAAAATATATTGACTTGAACACGAGTTATCGTATTAAGGCCCAAAATGACTTTGATAAGGATTTCTATAAACTGATGAATAATGCAGACTTCGTAAAGACTATAGAAAACATTCGGAACCGTGTAGATATTCGTCTCGTCACAAATCGCCTTCAGCTTGACAAGTTAATTGCCATATCTAATTTCACGAGCCTGACAATTTTTACTGAAAACTTTGCTGCAGTTCATATGGCTAAAATAAAAACGAAATTTAATAGACCTATATATATAGGCGCATGTGTTTTTGACGTATCAACGTTGATTATGTACGATTTCTATTATAATATAATGAAAAAACGTTACGGAGATAAAGTCTAATTGAAATATACAGGCACAGATACAGTACTGTATATTTCAATTTACGTACAAGATACAGACAAGTTGTTTTTATCAGAACATGCAAAGTATGATTAACCATTTTGATACTAGTGATTACTCACAAAACAATCCATACTGAATACCTCGAATTAACAAAAAAAATTGGGAAACATGAAAGACAAACGTAAGGGTTCTATTATGCGAGAATTTGTTGGCTTTAGATCCAAAATGTATGCGTATCAATTAGAAGACGAAGAAAAAGAAACGAAAAAAATAAACTAGAAAACTTAAAACCTCAAAAAGATCTAAAGGCGTTAAGAGGTCTGTTGTGAAAAATGAGATATCATTTTAGACTACAAACAGTTTTTTTTCAAAGGAAAAACTTAATACGCATCTATGAACATGATACGTAGCTGTGGACATGAACTATACAGTGTTGAACTATTCAAATCATCACTATGTAGTTGAGATGACAAACTCTACATATTAGAAGACGGAATCAAATCATTACGCTGGGGGCATTATAAAATATCACATACTTATAAGTAACTATCTGAAATAGATATCGAAGTGTACGTTACGACTATTTCGATAATCATTTAATACCGAGACCACTACGTTGTTTAACCGTGGATCCATTCAGTAGTGGTAAAACGAATCTTTTGCTGAACTTTAATACGACGGTCAAGGGTTACCGTTAAGAACTTATACGTTTTCAGTAGATCAATCGATCAGATTGCATATTCTAACCTTCGTAACAGTACGTCAAAGTTAGGTAAAAGATCGCCTTTTTGATACCAGCTGTGACGATCTAATCTCGTCCCCGACAGATGGAAAGATGTCCTTTTAGGTAGGTTCTAACGGCAAACAACAGAGCATTGGTCCGAGAACACTGATCTTGCAGAAAGACCACGGGACGCTAGACACCCTACAGGTCAAGTGCAGTGAGTTTATTAAAACACTGAACGTGGTTGAATTCGAAAGGTTCAGCATAGCGAAAATGGATGACAGGGTGTCGATAGTATCGCCGTTTAAGTTTACTTTTGATCCCACAATGCGAAATCTGCTGAGGTTTGAAGTGCAACCTGATTCATTATAAAAGCCACGAAGCCAACGAATCTCAAAGCAGTAGGCACAGTCGAGACACATTGCAATTTAGTTGAAAACTGTTTCTCCAATCATTACGAACACTTGCACAAGCGCAAAGAACATCGGGTTTTATACATATTTTTCCCAGCCGTACTGCGGGGCTACAAAATATCAGAAACACTGCAACAGATATATTAAGCTCCATTAGATAGTGCTCTGCGAAAAATACAACAAATTACCGTTACCACCATGGATCAAGACAATCACTTGATATTGAATGCCTTTTTAAAAAACATTGTTTATCTAACCTACATAAATTACGGTAAACAAAACTCTACACCACCTCAGAACCACCTGACGCGAAATCTGAATTCAAAACACCACTTTCAATTCACACCAAACAGCTACAACATTTTCCATTCACATTTTTTATTTGTTCAACAAAATTATCAACCTCACTTTTGACCTGTACCGGGAATGGTGGATAGAAAATTATAAACTTACACACACTGAACAATTATCAACCTGGGAAAGACACAAAATTATCAACCTACATTTAGCCAATGTTCCAGGAATGACAAACCAAAAACTATCAATCTAAATTTTCAACTGCGTCAGCAACGGCAAATCGATACTACTAATATTCAACGATGAGCAACTGTGACTAGTGCTTCTGAACAATAGGACATTTCCTATACAAGAAATTCTGTTCCTTATGTATGATTAAATAACCATTTTCTACTAATAGGACATCATTCCAGTTCCTCCTACTGACTTAATATGTGCACTTGGTTCATCACAGACCTCCAGTAGAGGATTTCCTGATCACAGTAAGTCAATTTTAAGTCTCATCTATGTTTTAGGCTAAAATTTTTATAGCCAATCAATATTTTCTAGCTTAAATCTTAAATGATCAGGATTTTTTAAACATATTCTTGCTGCCAGTAAGTAAAAGCTGTTATTAGTTTGCATTAAGTTATGACAAAAATGAGTTTCATATGCTCATAAAAATTTGTAGTAATGGCATTATGTTTGCATTTATATGTGAGAAATGTAACAAGTTTCATCACTTATATGTAGTGAGATATGAGTTCAATTAATCAAGAACGGAAAAAACCTATGAAACTTTAAGTTATGAGACGTAAGTTGCTACGTATATTTGTAAGAAGCACAGATGTCCAAGAGCGAAGTTAAAAGGCGTAACTTCATAAACTATAATACTTTTTCAACACCAAATAAATGTTGAAACAGATTCTCTATTCTATACATCTATGTATATCACTTCCCATTAGGCTGTCATTTTATGAAATATTTTTTTCTTATAGGTGTGGACAGGGTTTTTCTGAACCAGTTTAAATGGCTTACGTTGTGAGGTCAAATAAATATTCTTATTGTATGACTTTGTCTGAACTTTAGTGAATCGATTTGTTTAATATATTGCTGCTTTTACGTTTTATGACCATTTTAATATAATTAAAATCATTGAGAAAATCATCTTCATATTCTCAAAATATTATATGGGGTTTTATAAATTAAACACATTAATTCAATAAATATGCTTTAAACAGTTAAACTACACAGAAAAATATTAATAACAATGTAGCTATAGAAAAAGGTTTCATTCAACAGCAATTCTTCAATGTATATTCTGAGGTTAGGTTATATACATACCCTTCCACCCACTCATGCACATACTGTGGTGATGTCTCTCCCTCCCACTCATACATTTACAGTGGTGGTAGCCCTCCCACCCACTCACACACTTACCATGGTGAAGTCCCACCCACCCATCCATACTCGTACCTTGAAGATTCCATTACACCTACTCATAAATATAAAAAAAAACAATATATTTTAATAGACTTATTTTATCTTCCTCAGACCACAGGGATTCACAAAAGATTATTTTTACTCGTGTAATGAATTGTGTGTTGTGACAATGTTTATTGAATCACATTTCTAACATAATGTAATACACTAATCAAAAAACAATATGAATTAATATAATATGTGGGATTGGCTCTAAAGATTCAATTCAAACTTACAATGAAAAAATATTTTTAAATAATTTTAAACAAGTCTGCAAGTAATGCAAACATTTTAATAATCAAATGGATAATAAGGACCGTAAATCCCCTTGGTATGTTATTGTTGAATAATTGAATATCTAACAATAAACGGGTTACTTCCCTTTTTTATAAATCTTAATAAACTTAATAAAAGAAAGTCCGGCCCCTGGACTTTCCAAACATGATCTCCTCTTCTGTGTTTATAAATTACATCCACCAAAAGCTAAACTACGTTTCATCCAGTATAGGGATATGAAGAGTATTAACAAGGAGACACTTCTGGCAGATGCGTTTTCTTGGCATGAAATCCTTCAGCTTACCGAATTCCATTGCCACTGGACGCTAGACAGCCTACAGGTCAAGTGCAGTGAGTTCATTAAAACACTGAACGTGGTTGAATTTTAAAGGTTCAGCAATGTGAAAATGGATGTCAGGGTATATGGATATCAATATATGGCTAATCTTTTTAATGTTCATTTAAATACTCTTCTTGAATAACATGCCCCTCTTGTTACTAAGAGAATAACTAAAAGATCTGCTCCATGGATCAATTATTGAATTCGTAGATTGCAAAAACTACGTAATGCATCATTCCGCAAGTCCAAGCGAAGTAAATCTGCTGTAGACTGGGCAGCCTATAAAAAATTTCGTAATCAATCACAACAACAGATTCGTAACTCGTTTACCAAACATTATCTAATAATTATAAATATACTAAATTCCTGTTGTCTAAAGTCAAAGAGCTTGGCCTTAAAAATCAGATACTCCAGCTCCAATTATTATAAATCTTAATGAAGCTAATGACTATTTCGTAAACATTCCTGTTGATACGTCAGGGGCTCAGGACTTTGTCAATCATCTCTCTTTAATCCCATTAACTAGACCTGTTCAGGGGACAACCTCAAAAATCGGTTTAGTTCGGCTCAGTTTTTTCAAATAAAACAAACCAAACTGAAAAAGTTCCTTGTTAGTAAATTTTATATTTCAATATTTCCTTGACTGTTAGGTACCAGTATTTCTTAAGTCTTTGTGGCTGGCAAAAGTAGTGCACTCTTTTTATGTTTTAAATGATGACATTTAATGTATATTTATTGTTGTGGTTTAAGGAATTTATTACTATTCCATATGTATTAATAACAAGGTTCTAAATAAATAAGGCAATTCCATTTCTGGCAACTAATTGTTATTTTTATTTACAAGTTCTAAATCTAACTATAAATATTTACAAACTTAAATATTTCAATTCCTAAATTCATCATTAATATTTACAACAATAACTACATTAGCTATCACTTTGTTCACCTAGTGTCCAACACTGCTCGGTATACTGTCATTAGACTATCACTCTCACATCCACTGGGGCAGACTCTATCAATCACTGACTCTTCACTGGCTGTAACTGACTATCACTAACTCTTCACACACTGACTCTTGACTCCCTGTCAGGTCGGCCCTAGGGTGTCTTTATATGACCAGAGGTGAAAGCACAGAAGATTCTGGAACTGGCGATGGAGAACTGTAGAAGCATCTAGAAGTTCTCGATTCCAAAGGAAGGACCTTTGTAGTCTCGATTCACCTACAGGTGAACTATCTGTCTTTGTAGTCCTTGCTGGAAGACCTGGATTACCCGCAGGGATGGACCTAGGTGGTGACGATGGTGGGTGCCGTGATCCGTAACAATATGTTAAGTCTTATCCCCTTAGTAAGAAGGTAATTTTTACTAAATTACACAGCCTCTTAATAAATTCCCTTTCTATGCCAAATATGCTACAAAATTGGTTTTTACATACATTCTATATAGTGTCTCAAAGTCTTACAAGGCGAAACCTTTCTTTTCAGTTAAATTTAATCTGCAAACAACTTTCGTTAAATGCTATAACTTGATGTTGGAAGTGTAAAGTACCTAGGTGCATTCATATCAGTTTTAATAATCTCTTGCTTAAAATGTATTAGAGGTATTGTAAATGTTACTTTAAAATCTATCAGACACATAGCAACAAAAATATATGTTAATTTATGATTTACAGATTTAAAATGGTGGTGCTGTTAAACCATATGAGGTCTGTGTACCATGCTTTGATGGAAGAATCTGCAGGTAAACTTCAGTATTTTTATTTGATACTTTAAAAATAAAAACTGCAATTAAGCTATGAGTATGAAATACTATTGCAATTGTCTGAATGAAATTCTATTGATTACTATTTTAGGAATATTTGCAATTAGGTTGTAAAAATTTTATCGAAAAAGAGCCCTAAGTACATTATAATTTAAATAAGTGAAACGATACACTATACAAGACTAATATCATATAGGTGTGAAGAGGTGCAACATATTTTATGATGATAAATGTTGATAGGCCACGTTTACCCATCTCACACTTGAGGGAATGGGGCAGTGTTCAACAATGTACCACTGATGTTTCTGTATTGTGTGCTCTTACAGAGTAAATCAAATAAGTATTATTTAACTAAAAAATACTGGTCTATAAATACAAGATTTGCAGTAATAACAAGATGTTTAGCAAGAATATACGAAACAATCTGTTGCAGATCCTAGAATCAGACATCTGCCACTGATGGGTTCTCCCTTCCCAACCTTCGTTCGGATCTTAATGTACTATTACTTTGTCAACAACTATGGACCAAAACTGATGAAGAACCGAGGACCTTTAAACATGAACTACCCTATGATGATATACAACAGTGTGCATATTGTCATCAATGGCTGGTTTGTTTATAAAGTGAGTATATCAACAATATAATAAAAAATAGTTTATTCCTACTAAGTGAAACTTCAACGCTATTTATAGATTCAGTAATACTCTTTTTATCATCAAAACATAGGTATATGAAAATGTTTATAAAAATATTTGATACATTCTGCATTATAAAATAATTTTCAAAAGTATTTGTATGCCATTACTTTTTAGTGTTCTATGTACCAGATACTTATAACAGAAACCTTTACTTTGGGAGTGTTAATGACGATTTATTGCCTTAAGGGGGCCATTTCATTTCATGAAAAACGCCAAAAACCTCGATTTCTATTTTGAAAATTATATTCATAATAATGATTGTATCATAACATCCATTTAAATGAATCAAAAACAAAGAAGCAAAAGCAAAGAAGCCTTACACAGAGGGAGAGTTTATTAAGGAGAATATAGCACAAGTTGTTTCTATTTTAGACCCTGAAAATAAAAAATTGCAGAAATTGATAGGCCAAATGCCTACTGCTAGACATACAATAGAAAGGCGAATTTCTGTTATTAGTGGCGATATTGTTGGCAATTTACAACAAAATTTTATTGAGTGCTCAGCAATTAGTATGGCTTTGGACGAATCTACAGATGTCAAAGATAAACCCCAATTAGCCATATTTGTAAGGTACGTGACAGAAGACTTGGAGGTTGAGAAAGAACTGTTAGACCTGGTTACATTGAAGGTTACTACTCGTGGTTGTGATATTAAAGAAGCCCTCCTGGATAGTGTTTTATTGAAGAACTCTGTGCCTTAAGGTAGTATTGTTAGCATTGCTACCGACGGTGCACCAGCTATGGCAGGTAAGAAACAAGGGCTTATTGGGCTTTTAAATGAGGATACATCATACCCTGATTTCCTACCTGTACATTGCATTATTCACAGGGAACATTTAGGTGCGAAGTATTTTCAGTATCCACAGATTATGCAGGTAGTTTTACATCACTTAACTAGCAGTTGGGATTAAAATTTATTTAATCTCATGCTCACTGCAGATATATAAAAAAAAGGCAGCCTTGGTGCATTAAGGGGATACGGCACCGAACATGCTAAATTTAAAACCTTTTTTATCTCTTTTATTCTAATAAAAATGTTTTACCATCGTCATATATGCCATTGGAATTTGTTGTACAAACCTTCTAGTGAACAACTGCTAAACAAATAGTTCTTCTCAATGTTCAGACAATGTGATTACCGTCTTCTAGAAAACAACTTATGTATATCGTATGACCTTCACAGGCCACCTACTTATACTAATAAGAGACTAATATTAGATAACTGTAATAAAAAATACCCTAATCAAATAAAATCTACAGCACAAACTACTTGTGTTTTGTTGTTTAAGTATTGATCTTCCACCTCAGAGCTAAGTCCAGATTTCGTAATCATTGAAGACCAGTTGGAATACCCTGTGGAAAAAATGCAGTGGTTAGTTATGAATTACGTGATCTATATTTATCATTGTGACTCCGCATACTCATGACTGATCGTTTGCCATTGGAGGTTGATGATGTCCACAGCAATCCTCAAGCTGTCGTCTCCCCTGGATCGTTCTGAAGGAAGGACGTTTTTTGGTAGATAAATGCCACCTCTGTGATCTCCCAGCTAGGGATGGCCAATATTTTCAACATGTCGATATATTGCAAACTAAATATCGATTTAACGATAATATCGAGAGAAAATATCGATATATCGCATAACCGATATATCGAATTGTAAATGATTCATCTGTTTAAATTATAAACACTAACTCTTTTGTCTTGACCAAAAATAGGCCTATACTCATGTTTTGCTGACACTCCTTAGAATAGTCAACGGAATGTAAAAATGAAATACATTTATCTACACGAAATAAGTAGTGGTCTGTGGGGTCGAATTAAAAAATAATAATTATTATGTTATTTAAAAAAGAATAATGTAATAATGATTTCTAAGGCGACTGGCTAGGTATCTTAGAGACAGCGTTGCTAACTCGCACACAGCTTCATTTACCCGTCCAACCCACTGGTCTACAATAAACTACATTTTATTGCGTTTACCTCCCGTAAAAACACTAAGTTAAGTTACTTTATTATATCAATGCAAGTTTTTTTACGCATAAAGGCAATTTAAATGTTTTTGTTTCGAATCATGATAATTCGAGTAGAGAGAATAACGCTAATATATAGTGATTCGATAAATCGGACCAAAATATCGATATTTCCGATATTATTGAAAGAAAATATCGATATCGATATATCGACACGTATTTATCGATTTTTTTGATATATCGATATATCGTTGCCATCCCTACTCCCAGCTATACCACCTGCCAACCAGAGTATAAGATCTAAGCAAAACATCGTTCTGTCGTGCATACACTACGATCTGATAGCCATCTAGTAGAGAACAAAAGTTAAGCATACAGTCGTTTTAATTGTTCAAACACTTAGATCTGATAACCTTCTTCTAGTGAAAAACTGCAAAGCTAACAATTGTTCTAATTGTTTTGGCAATACAATCTGATGGCCATCCTGTAGTAAATATCTGACTATAATTAAGAACCTCGGAGCAAATAAATCTACATGGTACGTTAGATTGAATTACTTAAAAAGTTGATGAGGAGGAAGACAGACTATTAAATGTGTCTACAAAATAGGTATATTAGAAAGAGGATAATATCTTAAACTTTTGAAATTATTTATTCAAACCTAAGAAAACGGAACACAGAACAACTCATCCATACTTTTACAGAGGTATTGAGCCACCTATCTACCCATACACGTTCGGTGGTATCGACTCAGTCACCCATACACGAACTTTGTTATCGCACAAAGGGTGGCAATCAACTGACCACCCATGTACAAAGGTGGCAATCAACTGACCACCCATGTACAAACGATGATATTGACCCATCTGCCGACATATTCATGAAGTGCCGACACATACACAAACAGTGATATTGACACACCTACCCAGCCACACATAAACTGAGGTATTGATCCAACCATCCATACTCGAACTGTAGTATTAATACCTGCCTATCTATATCAATGTCACCACAATGATCATCACAGTACCTGTGAGTAACGTTAGATCGTTAGCTGACGTCTAAAAGTCATCTTCAAAAAACAGCAGCTAAAATTAAAACCAAGCAAATTTACTACATCATATTACTGTAGCAACTTCGGGAGCCAACGCACACGTCCTCTGTACTACTGCTTTGTCACTGATTTATTCAGCGACTGAATACAGTGCTCCCGTACGGCTAAATAGCACACATACTATAGCGATTGATGTCCAACTTAATAGGGCCATGAGAGCTATTAGTGGCACTCTCATGACAACTTCGCTGCCTTGGCTCCCGATACTGTGCAATAAAGCTCCTCCAGAAATAAGACGTCAGGAGGCACTACTTAAAGAGAATTCAATAAGACCTTGAATGCCCCGCACCTCCCCATTACCCAGGATCTCTCACGTCAGAGCCGTCGCTTAAAATCTCGAAACCCACTTCTACGTACTGCTTTCCACTTGAGCATATCAAATTTCTCGCCCGATACTAGCTGGGTCATAGCATGGAACAGTTTTGATGGACATAATAAGTTCTTTATTAACGATCCGTGAATACCTGTAGGTGGGATGAACCTCCCTCGTAGAGAATGGACATTGTTTAATCGGTTCCGAACTGAAGTGGGCATCTGTAACTACTGCAAATACAATTGGGGATTGACATTAGATCAGTCATGTGATTGTGGGGAGTCTATCTAACAATGAATCACATAGTTACAGAGCACCCCGAGCTCTGTTTTCGGAGGGATTAGCTTGCATAAATAGAATCAGTGAGGCAGGTCTTAAATGGCTTGATGGATTGGATTTAGCTCTGTGACAGGAGATTCTTACATTTTTATTTGTATTAATATCTATTGAGTTTTGGAGTTTTTACAGGTATATGACACAGCTTTTATATAATTTAAAATTTAAAAAAATGGTAGCTGACAAAAAACATACACTATAAATATACCTGCCCACCCAAACATGAACGATAGCATTGATTTACCACTCCACCCATACACTATAAATATACCTGCCCACCCAAACATGAACGATAGCACTGATTTACCACTCCACCCATACACTATAAATATACCTGCCCACCCAAACATGAACGATAGCACTGATTTACCCCTCCACTCATACACTATAATGTTCCAAGTATAATCTTCAAGTGTTTTTTGATAATTTGGAGTTTCCCTTATGCTGATGACGGCAACTATAACAAGCGTTTTGTTAAGTAATATTTAACCACGCTTATTAATCACTGCCTGGTTTTTACAGCACAGTTCAAGGCTAGTGCTATTCTCTTTGATCCAAGATAACCTATACATGTTTATGATGTATTATTTATCACATACTTATTGAGCCCTGACCCTGGGATTTTCTCGCCTCGAAGTGAACATTTCCATTACTCGCCATTATTAGATTACATCAAATAAAATGCTGTATACATAATTGCAAATAAATATTACAAACATATAAAAATTTATATTCATATATGCTCATTATGTTATTATTAATTTATATCAATAAGTTAAATAGTTTTAAATACTAAAATTCTCAGAAATTTGAAATGTTACAAATAAAATGTTGTATAAAATTACTGTAAAATACTCCATATATTAAAATATTTATTACATTATCGATTAATTATAAGTACAAATAAACACACAAACACGACTCAATCTTTGGTATGTTTTGATCAATATAAACTAATAATTCTAATAAAGCAAACTAAGCTTGCTTTATTAAGACTGTATGTATATTTTCATTATTTTCGATCAGCTGCAGTGTTACCATTGATTATTAATTTTTGAATAGTGAAAGCTCCGTAATATTCTTAATGATAGTAGAGGGTTCATCTTAATTACAATACACTATCTCGTAATGACTTTTACTGTGGAGGATCCATAGTCAGTGTAAACCACCGTCTCGTATTGGCTTTTATTGTGGAGGATCCATAGTCAGTGTAAACCACCGTCTCGTATTGGCTTTTATTGTGGAGGATCCATAGTCAGTGTGAACCACCATCTCCTATTGGTTTTTGTGGAGGATAAATCGTCAATGAACATCACTAGCCTATATTGGTTTTCAGTTTGGAGGATCCAACGAATGTGTAAACCACTGTCTCATATTGGGTTTCATGGTGGAGTAGATTGGATCTCACTGAGGAGAATCCACTGACACGTATTCGGTCTCACTGTGTAGGATCTATTATCGGTGTAAACCCCTGCCGTGTATTGGCTTTCACCACACTGGAGGATTCATCGTCATTGTATCCCTGGCTTTCACTATGAAGGATCTATCGTCAGTGAAAACCGCTGTCACGTATTGGATTTCACTTTGGAGTAAAGTCTGTGTACTAGAGTAAATCTTTAGTGTAAAGTCCCTTCATTTATTGACTTTAACTGTGAAGGATCCATAATCATAAATAGAATCTAGGCCTATATTTTCCGGTGACAACCGCGTCAAGGTGCTATGTACATTATTTACAAAGTAACTAGACGTTGCGCTCATAATGTGATGTGGCATCCTCAGTGGTATCTCTGAGACTGAATCGGCGAATAATCCTCAGAGATACCACTGAGGATTCCACATCACAGTATGGACGAAATGTCTGGTTACTTTGTAAATAATGTACATAGCACCTTGACATGGCTGTCACCGGAAAATATAGATTCTATTTATGACACCGGCCGCTGAAGCCTAAGTTCTAAGATCCATCAGTTTAAACCTCTGTCTCGAATTAGCTTCCAATGTGTAGGATCTACCTATAGTGTAAACCAATTTCACGTATTGTCATTCATTATGGAGAATCCACTGTCAGTGAAAACCACAGTCAGGTATTGGCGTTCAGTGTGTAGGATCCATTGTCAGAGTAAACCACTGGAACATATTCGCTGATCCACGACAATATTGCTGAAGATCAACAGTTAGTGTTGTTTACACTTTCTTTTATTATGTAGCATCCATTGTAAGTGAAACCATTTTTACGTATTGCATTTTACTATGGAGAATGCACCTTCAGTGTACACCACTGTCTTGTATAGTCGAAGACTATATATTTATTCACTGTGGAGGATAAATATATAGTCAGTTTAAACCACTGAATTGTATTGATATTAATTGTGGAGGATCCATAGACAGTAGGATCGATGTCTCGTATGGTATTTTATTTTGGAGGATAAACACATTGTCAGTATAAACGCTGTCTCGTATTGGCTTTTAATTTTGAGGATAAATAATACATAGTCAGTGTAAACCAGTTGTACGTATGTATTGGTTTTTACTGAGGAGGACGCATTGTCTAAATAATGAAATTTTCACAGTGTTACTGTAGATTCCCCTACACACCCACCTTTCCCCTCCACAGTGATCCGTTATCAATTCACGGACCCCGATCAGTTCAACCGTAGCCTCAGACCCAGAACAATCAGCTACTTATTAGGTGCGTATCTTGATAAATAATATAGCATCTAGTACTTTTAAGATGTATATAAACTGAGTTATTTGTTTCTTACTAACATAAACAAATTTAATCGCATTTTAGTTTTTGTTTTTAAGAGTTTCAAACATACTTATAAACAAAAGGATACAACAAATACAGTCGTAGTTTAAGTATGAGAACTACTTAATAACAAAACCCCAAAACTTGTTAAAAACTAATTATGTCCTTAGGTCTATTTAATCCTTAACTCAGCCACTTGATAAAAAGTTACGACTAGTTTATCAATTGTGAGGGAGATTTTAACAACAAACGATTGGAAGACTTTATGTAATTTTTATAATGTATAAATATTACACGTTATACTGAAAACTTTATGACTATCTAAAATACCATAAACACTATAAAATAAGATGATATTCAACCTAACCTAACCTCCCACCGCATACACATCATCCAACATACGAACAAAGTGCTTTGAGACTTGGGTCAGCAATATTTGTGTCGGGGTGCAGAGCGGCGTTTCCGTGTAGTTGTAATTTTACCTAATACAAAATTATTTTAGGGTCACCAAATGGGGGAAGTTAACCACTGTCTAGCAGACGTGATGGTCTGGCGTGGACGTGACGGAATAGCGTGCATATGTACAATGGAACCGTTGAGTCACAGCGGCGTCTAGGCCTACTGTAAATGAGAACGTTACGGGATATTTTTTTACGATTAAACAGCAAGTCTAAATCTTAGAACTTAGGTTTAAGCAACCGGTGTCATAACAAGTATCTATTTTTTTCCGGTGACAACCAAGTTAAGGTACTATCTATAGTTTAAGTGGTAGAGAGGACTCTATGGTCCTAACTTCACCTCCAATAATGCCATTTTTCATTTCATTTCATTTATATTATGTACAAGATAACCAGACGTTTTGCCCTTGCTGTGATATGGCTTTTTTTTAATTTTTATTTACGATTGGGAGGGCCAGACTTCAATATCTGGTTACGGCCCCTAAGCCAAAAAGGCTCATTGTGCACCCTCCTTTACAGGACTTCAAACCTCATCCAATCCAAAGTCCTTAGAGAACCTTGAGATTGCCTTGGTGATGTTTCCTGTGCTACACCTTGGCTACGTTTTAAATATCCGACCGGGTAGTAAAAGAGGATCTACCGTCCAGACTCATCCTCCTCCCCACATTTCCTACACAAGAGAATGGGGGTTGGGAACCCCATCTTGTTCATGTTGCCCGAAACGTTCAGTGTGCAGTTATAAAACCAACCATCCTTCGGAGTTCTGATCTTGCAAGAGAAAGAGCTTCAGCAGTGATAGAGTACAACGGCCCCAACAGGACCTCATTGGCTTGCCTGTTATCTGTCGTTGCCTCCCAGGTACTCTTGGAATTTGCTGGTGACCCATGTAGAGGCAACACTAACAGCAGCCGCCTGCTCCTCCGTCAAAAGCTGTTCGGGATGCTCCTACCTGACAATGGCCAGCTTTTCCACCCACAACTTCTCAGCAAAGGATTCTGTGTTGCCTTAACGCTTATCCCTTTTTTTCTCACCTCCAAGCTCCTCCGATGTCAGTTGCGAACGCGATCTCTTCACACTAAGACGAAGCCTGCTGACTGGTTTTAGGGGTAGCTACCAGCGAGGGGGCTGTCTTGTCATCTTGGCCCCCTGAGGTGCCAGACGTACATGACGGCTTGCTCCTCGCACCATGCTTCTCCTCCCAAGCTTGTCGCCTCTCCGCCTTCGAAAGGATTCTCTCGCCTCTGGCAAGAGCCTCCTCCTTCCGAAGTCTTCGGAGTTGACTCGGGGAATCCTCTTTTTAGACGGACCACCTATATCCATCTTCTGGATACTACCCTGAGAACTCACATCCTCAGACCGAAGCAGCGCATCCAGTTCTCTTGCAGGCAGAACCGGCGTCGGAGAGGACAAGCTGAGATTGTCTATAAGCAGGTCTTCGGGAATTACACCACCTGTCAACAAATCAATTGTATTATTGCCAGCTTCCTTACAGTTCCCACGAGTACCGGGTTGATGTAGTCCACCTCCCCAGTGACCCATTTAGGGAGGTAAGGGGTAACTACGACTAGGTGCCTCCTGGTTCCTAGAAGGCTCCGTTAAGGTACTGAATATTAGGCCCCCAGTCTCACGAGACTTTCGGTACGAGTCGCTTAACACCTTAGTCTAACACCCTCACTTTGTTCTGTAGGAGGACCAACACCCACAGCTAACAAGTGAGAGTTGATTGTTATCCTTATTCGACCAGTCAGCCGAACCCACCCCGCGTGCAAGGTGCAGTCGGAACGGCTCGAAAGATACCACCACTCCCTGGTACCCATACCCCACCGTTACGGGAGTTTAATTTCCGAATTCAAATCAAACTTATTTAATGTCTTTCTAAATAGCTTTTTTTTAAAGCATTGAAGTAATATTTAATCAAATAAATACAAGTGCTCCCATTTAAAGACTGCATTAATAATTTTTACGTTGAATATGCAGTTCGTGGGGCCTCAAACATTTCCTTAGGTTTTGGGACTCTGGGTCATTTTCCCCTATTGACCCCCCTGTTGGTTACCTTGAGTATGGGAGGTTCTCAATATAAGGTTTACGATCCTAAAAATAACATGGAGAGAGATTTAAACAACACGTTTTACATTATTTATATTACTTTACGGATATTTATTGTCTCTTATCTTGACTTGCATGCATCCTGGAGACACAATGACCCTGCAAGGCATCCTGGCAGTGTCAGCTACTTATGTGCTGATCACAAATAGTCAGATTACAGGTCAGAAAATTCCTAACTTATGTGTATTTGAATTTAGAGACAACATGACGTGACAAGTCATCCTAGCAGTATCAGCTACACTTGTGTTGTTCACCAACACAGGTGTCTTCACAATAGAATACCTATTATTATTGTATTATTTATTTTCTATTTACAGATATTTATTGTCAGTTGTCTTGACTTACATTCTCCCTGGAGACATGATGACGTGGCAAGCCATCCTGGCAGTGTCAGCTTCACTTGTGTTGTTCACATATAGCGAGCCTACAGGTCAGTACAACCCTACGTTTATGTGTATTTGTATCTGGAGACAACATTACGTGACAAGCCATCCTGGCAATATCAGCTACACTTGTGTTGTTCAGCCAGCTTACAGGTCAGTACAACCCTACCTATATGTGTAATAGTATCTAGAGACAACATGACTTGACAAGTCATCTTTGCAGTGTCAGGTACATTTGTGTTGTCCACAACTATCCAGCCTTCAGGTTAGAATCTATTTGTGTTCTGACACATAAAAAATACTTAAAAACAGCCTTCAGGCCCTACCTTTATGTGTTTTTGTATCTAGAGACAAAATGTCGAGGCAAATCATCCTGGCAGTTAAATATTTATTTACCCTTAATCTATAAGATATTAAATCAGTAAATATTCTAATTATCTTAATCAATATCTTGAATTGAAGAAACAAACCATTGGTATCTTGCGTAGTTCTTAAACATGACCAATCAATGCCTTCTTGTAAAGTGTATTAGCCAGGCACGTATCTGACATTCAACAATAGCTTGTCAGCTTTTACCTATATACAGGAAGATATTTCTTAAGTTATTTAAGAACCTCATCATTTTTTCTTAGTTCAAACTTTACTATCATTTATGTTTTTTAAAAGGTGACTGCGATTTTAGAAACATATTTACTCTAATAGTCCACTCTAGCCTATGGCAATAGGTGAACTGTTAAAAAATATAAATAAAAAAACACTAGCAAGCATATTTACCTCGTCGAAGGGTCAACCCCTTAATATGTAATAAGTAAATCAAGAAAGTTAAGTTTACTTAGATATACGACGTGACAATAGTTATTTTACTAATTTTTTTTAATGTTTTCCCAAGGACGGAAATATACTGTGTTCGTAAATGTTCCAGGGGAACGTATGACTAGTATCTCCTTGAAGGCTCGTAAGTTGCCGATCGACATCTGTGGCAAATCCACCATCAACGAGTACACGACTATTAGTGACCCTATTGCTCCATTAGGTAAGGGATGTTAGATAACCACTAACTTGTATAATGTATCTGTCTAATTAAGTTTAAGCTATGGACAAGATTCGATTTTTGTATCGTATACTTTCTGTAGGTATATGCAGGGGCGGCCCGTGATATACGCGAACTACGCGGCCGCGGGTGGCGCCGCGAGGAGAGGGGCGCCGTGGGGGCGCTGTGCACGTGCGCCCTGCACTGACTAATACACCGCTACCCGCTACACACGCCCCACCCCTTACGCGAGTGACATGGAACTGTCCGCATGACTCATATGTCTATTTCTGTTCCGTTCGCAGTCTCGCAGTTACGGTCACTGTTAGCGCCGCTTCGCAAGCACCCTCGCCGTGACAGCTGTCTGTCTTACTATTTTATATAATTACATTGATGTGCGTTGTACTGTACTAAGTTGTAAAATTAATGCCGTGCGTGTACTGAGTAATTTTAATTATTTTATTACTCTTTTTTCTTAGGCAATATAAAAAGTGACGTTTTAACACGAAATATCGAGCAAGAAAAAAACATCTGGAGCATTTAACCGCAAAAGAAAGTTGCAGCAATCTAAAGAAGATGAAAAGCAGTGTAAAGCACTGCAAAGGTTTTTAACAAATCCACCATTATGTGCGAGTGCATCAATAAGCGTAGAGACAACCGAATTAGATCATGATGTTGACAATAATTTACCAATAACTGAATCTGAGGTTCTGCCTGGACCGTTAACCAGTCAATTCCATAGTTATCTAGCTACAGAAACACCATTTCCACCATCAAATATTGATTGTGACGATTCTGTAGCCGCCACCAAAGTTGTGGATGATGATTTATTAGTTGATACAGTGATGTCATCTTCATCTACGTCTGTTGTTACGCATAGTCAACAAGTCATTGAAATTGTAAGTTAATTGTTGATTTAATTTTAACTAAAATGTTGTTTTATGGGTGTTTTGAGGCTTTATGTACGGGTTTAAAAAACCAACATTATAACCCCTAGAAACAGTTATAAATTTGGCACTCTTGCTTAACGTATTAGAGCCTAATTTTGTAAAATATATTAACTAAAATAGTTAACCATTTTAATTTGTTAATATAAAATTTCTCTTATATCGTTTTGCATTAGTTAATAACATTTTAAGTGGCTCTAAATAAGTCAATTTATTGAAGATTTGATAACAATCTGCGGTATTTATCAAAATTGCACAAAGAATAACGGAGTTTTTTTACTTTCAGCTTGTACACTTTTTTCTGTTTTACATAGGCCTATATAATGAAGTTTGGGTACACGATTAAGGAAGCATTTTTTAACTTATTTAACTTACTTAGCATTTTTAGGATAAATAGGTCCAGCAATAACCTCGGCCAACTTAGTTGGATTATTAATCATGAATATGATATGATTAGGCCTACCGTTTCAATATGGTGGCCGCAAACAAAACACACACAAATGTTTAAGCCCTTATTTGACTTTTATTTAAACCAATTTTTATTTTATACCACCATAACATAGATAGGTGTAAAAGATGTTTTAAAAATGTTTACTATATTTTAGTTAAACCTAAATAGGAAGGCCTATTTATTATAGACTATAATAAAATATAGATATAAATATTGCATTAAATATTTGAAATCCTGAAAAGGGTAATTTAACAGACTTATCACACATCATACATCTCTTGCGATTACACCACGATGCCAACTATAATGTTTTGTTTTGTCTTCCAGGAACCGAACAAGGACACAAACACATTATCTGTGATTTCAAATTATTGTGGGAAGTGGCCACCCAAAATAAATGACGAGGTACGGAAAGGGCCTCAGCAAGTCACTGACAAAGAGTTTCCTGCGGACAGTAAAGGTAGGAGATTTTCTTCAAATCATTACACAAGGAAGCTGTGCAACGGAGAACAAGTTCACAGAAATTGGGTACTATACTCAATATCGAAAAATGCAGCATTTTGTTTTCCTTGCAAACTGTTGGAAACACGAATTCTCTTCTTGCTAGTGACCAAGGGTATTCTGACTGGCAAAACCTACACAAGACTTTGACCAGTCACGAGAAATCCTCTGCTCATGTTAAAAACTGTACGTTTTGTGTGTGAGCTTTCTGTACGTTTACAATTAAACAAAACTATTGATGAAGAACATGAAAGACTTATCCATGCTGAAACTGAACATTGGCACCAAGCCCTGAAACGATTACTGTGTATAGTACAGTTTTTGGGGGCACAGGGGTTGGCCTTTCGAGGGAAAAAGGATGTTCTTTTTTAACGTAACAGCGGAAACTTTTTAAAATTGGTAGAACACATAGCAAAGTTTGATGTTTTTATGGCTGAACATGTGAGAAGGATCAACTCAAAAGAAACACACGTTCATTATTTGAGCAAAAATATCCAGAGCGAGTTCATTCTGTTCTTGTCAGCCAAGATCCAAGATAAAATCTTGCAAGACCTACAGCAAGCCACATATTATTCGATAATATTAGACTGCACTCCTGACGTTAGCCATACTGAGCAAATGACGTTTGTGATAAGATTTAGTTTGTGATAGAGATTACTGAAAATGAAGATGTGGTAATTAAAGAACATTTTTTAGTTTTCATTCCTATTAAAGATTCATCAGGTGAAGGTCTCACAGAAGCATTATTGAAAGAACTAAAGGAACGAGGAATTCCTTTAAAAAACATGAGGGGTCAGGGCTATGATAATGGTTCGGCAATGAAGGGAAAGCATGTTGGAGTTCAGAAGAGGATCCTTGATCTAAATCCTAGAGCATTTTATGTTCCATGTGGAAACCACTCCCTGAACTTGGTAATTAACGATGCAGCTCTGTCTTGCAATAGTGCAGTAGACTGTTTCAGCACCATACAAGAAATATATAACTTTTTTTCAAGTTCTACTCAAAGATGGAGTATTTTGCTGAAAAACGTTTCGAGTCTAACAGTCAAACCACTCTGCAACACTAGGTGGGAAAGTAGAATTGATGCATTATTACCCTTGAGGTACCATATTGAAGAAGTATATGATGCATTATATGAAGCTTCTCAAGACAAGAACCTTGATGCATTTGGTAGAAATGCTGCCGTAGGACTAGTAAAAAAACTGCAAAGCTTCAAGTTTCTGTGTTGTATTGTAACTTGGCATGAGATCCTGTATAAAACAAACATGGTTAGTAAACTGATGCAAAAGGTCACAAATGATCTTCAAAGTTCAATAGATCTTCTTAAGAGCGTAAAATCATTTTTGGAAACTATGAGATCTGAAGAAGGACTAAACAGCGTCATTACTGATGCAAAGGAACTTGCAGAAAAAATTGATGTTGCAGGTGACTTTGAACAAGAAAAAACAGTTAGACCAAGAAGAGTTAAAAAACAATTTTCTTACGAGAGTGAAGATGAAGCTGCAAGTTCTGGTAAAGATTTGTTTAAAGTAAATTTCTTCTTTGTTGTGCTTGATAGAGCAATATCCTCGTTAAAGGAGAGATTTGAACTGATGGAAAACCATAGTGAAGGTTTTAAATTTCTCTATGATATTGCTAGCTTAGGAAAAGCATGGAGTGAATCAGAGTTGAAGAAAGCCTGCAAACACCTTGAAACATTTTTGAGCGGTGGTGATGGAGATGACAAACCAAAAGAATATGACATTAACGGAGATGAGCTGTTTAATGAGCTTCAAATCTTTGGACCAATGCTGCCCCCTATAAGTCACCCAGCTGGAGCATTGTCTTTTATAACCAAACGTGGTTATGTGGATACTTTTCCAAATATTTTTGTAGCATTGAGAATCTTGTTAACGCTGCCAGTATCCATGGCCAGTGGCGAAAGAAGTTTTTCCAAATTAAAACTGATAAAAACTTACCTTCGATCAAATTTGAGCCAAGAACACTTAAGTGGTCTAGCAACCTTGGCGATTGAAAATGATGCCCTAAATGTAATGGAAACGGACATTCTACTGCAAGAGTTTTCAAAATTAAAAGCCAGACGAATTCCTTTTTAACTGCAACATTGAGTATCTTAATTGTAATTATTAGGCTATTATTTTTTAATTTGAATTGTCTGTAATACAACCTGACGTTTAACAATGACTTGTACACACAATATTGATTGTAGACGATTTTGTGTTTTCCATCATACATCACATAACTTAATAATGTAATGTATCGTAATTGTAGTCTACAATGTGTCACTGTATTTGTAAATGAGCACTGGTAAATAAACATAAACTCTGGTTTGTCAGCTATTTTTTTTCTCCTAATTTGTTCCCCTTTGTTTATTATTTAGTTAGGTACAAGGTATGTGACATTTACCGTTCTACGGTGTAGTGTATGACGGTGTATCGGGGGGGGGGGGGGGGGCGCCAAAACTACTGTTTGCTTACACTATAAAATTAGCTAGGGCCGGCCCTGGGTATATGATAGCTATCACTGTTTCCTTTTCTGTCTCCTCTTTTCTAGAACTTGAGTAATGGTTCAAAGAACCTACTAATTTTATCATTGTTGTAATTGTTGCTAATTTTATCACCTATATCAAGTGGAAAACAGTACGTAGAGGTGCGTTTCAAGATTTTAAGCGAACGTTCTGACGTGGTAGATCCTGGGTAATGGGGAGGTGCATTCCCCCCATTACTACTAATTTTATCATTGTTGTAAACAGATAATATGACTCATTTCATAACACTTGCTGTTGGTATTTTTAAGCTAAAAGGATACATTACTACAATTACTATATGAACTACAAAAGATGAATTAAAGTGATCTATGCTGAATATAAATGGCAAGACCGATTTTATTAAAAAATGGGCTAGATCGATTTAAAAACACTTGTGAAAAGTTATGTGAGTGAAGAGTAAAACCAAGTTATTCTCTTTATGAACATTCTGTGAAGTTAATAAAAAGTCGAAATATAAGGGTATAACAAAGTTATTGAATACACTTTTGATTGACGTGATACTGATAATTGAGGCTGACGGTTGGGCTAGGCAAGGA
>JAQJVL010000741.1:0-49382 GCA_035578905.1 Stictocephala bisonia
TACACTCTCTAATATTGTAGAATTGTTTTAGGCTTATATTATTTTAACCTGATATAAAATCGTAAATCTTATTTTTTAAACATATATAAAAATAAACTCTGAAGTTTTTTTAATTCCTCTAGTCCATGGGTCAAGGGTATTTAAGATTCTACGTATTCTCTCATGTGCATTTTTTACGAGAACTTTACAATGTGTAAATAATCTTTCAGCATAAATCTATACCTATAAAAGGCAAATACCACTCACTCACTCATCACTGTAACTAAAAAAATTACTACGCCTACGAGGCTGAAATTGTGTAGAGTCAAAGGTGTTGTGTTGTAGATGTGCAATAAGAAGGGATTTTGACAAATTCTTAGTAAATCGAAGACGTTCTTAGTAAAAAAAATAGCGTTTCTCTAATTTGACTGTAGCGGCTAAATGAACGGTTCTACAGCAAAACTAACACCATTTTCTGTGCCTGATTTGAGACGATCTACAACTTTGGTCCTATGACTTTTAGCTCTATCTCACCTCCTTCATCGTTAAGTAGAGCTAGACAGGAGGATGCGTGTAAATCAAATTGATTAATTTACGACCTCTAAGAGTAGAATTACAGATTTTTCTAGACTGTGAAACTTTATTATCTAGGAGAACATACTGTATTCAATGGGAAAATATACAATTTAATCTGAAAACATGAATAGCCAGGTCATAGGACATGGCTATAAATTCACTGATTATTTCACTGATTCAGAGTCAATCATGTATTTAGAGCACTTTGCGCCCTCTAAAAGTAGACTTACAGATCTACACTTACATAGTTTTCTAGACTATGAAACTTTGTTATCTAGGAGAACAAACTGTTTTCAATCGGAAAATTAACAATTTAGTTTTAAAGCATGCATAGCCAGATCATAGGACATTGCTAAACATGGCGAGAAATACTATAGTTTATTGATTCAGAGTCTACTTTGTGCCCTCTAAAAGTAGACTTACATATTTCTCTACACTTTGAAACTTTTTTATCTAAGATAACCAACTGATTTTAATCGAAAAATTTACAAATTGATTTAACCAAATGCAGAGGCAGTTCACAGGACAGGCGAGGACCCCGATATTTCACTGATTCAGAGCCAACTACAGTAATTTGTGCCCTTTAAAAGTATACTTACAGATTTGTCTAGACTTTGAATCTTTGTCATCTAAGGGAACAAACTGATTTCAATCGGAAAATGTTAAATTTAATCTCCTATATATGAAAGCCATTTACCACTCATCACTATTTCTTCCAAAAATATACGTCCAGTTTACTTCAAATGTTGTATATAAGTTTATCTTGGTCCCTAGAGGCTCACTAAGAAAGGATTTTCCTCTCCGGCCTCAGTATTCCGTCCCACTGGTCTCGAAAATTCCCGTTATATTCTTATGGAGCTATATTAATTTATTGATTTAAAATATTAACAGCTGTTGAATAAAAACGAATCGAATACAATTAATTGTGGTAGGCTAAAATGTTTAATTAAAAATAATTGAGAGAGTAGTAAATAATACAAAACATCAGCTGTTCTAAATTGGATACTGAAAGTTTGCTGTGAATTTCGATTGTATAATCAAACTTAATATTATGACCGGTGAAGTGGGCGGGTACAGCTGGTCTATATTTATAAAAGAGGATGTTTGTGTGTATATATATATTTGAAGTTTATGCGCTGCCAAACCATCCAACCGATCGCCATGAAACTTTAGGATGTTGTCATGTATACTCCCGAGATGGTTTCTGTGAAGTTTGATGCAGATCCGTCCACAGGATCCCGCCCCACGGGCTCCTAAAGATCCCATGTTATTCAAATGGAGAATCTGAATTGTTTACAAAAAACATATGACTGTGTGGTTTAATGTAGTTTCACATGCCATAAGCAGATTGAAGTTCTCACAACAACAGTACTGTATATGTTTTGATTTATTGTAGTTCTAAATTTCACCTTGAGAGTGTAGCACACACTACAAAAAACCTTTACATTTATACACTAAATAAGAAGACCAAAAATATTGTTTACCCTGTTGCACTCATTTAATAAATAATGGTTTTTTTTCTATAATTCTTTTTATTGCTTTATTTTGGTATGTCAATGAAAAATGAAAGGCGAGACAACGTCCGCCGGGTTCAGCTAGTACCATATAAAATACAATATGCCTTTCTTTGTTAATTTTTATATTTCCTATTGTGGTCCTCTTCCTGAATAACAAATTTTTTTAATTGCCACAGAATTATGGTATTGCAAAATAAATACATTTTACATAATTATACTGATATTTTACAGATAAACTTATACGATTTTGAGATCATTTAATAAATTTAACACATACTACCCTATGGTATTTATGTTCAATATATCATTTATAAACAGTTTAAGCTTATTTATGTTGTAACTTTGTTATATAACAAGTGTTTATTTGCCATTAAATATTCATTTCGTGTGAAGAGACTGTTTGGGAATTTTAATATGTGTGTAATTTGTTGTATTTTACGAAATGTTTTCTCTTTGTCACGCCAGTGAACGATAATGGGTTGGTAAATAGGGGCCATTTATTTTGACAAAAAACTCAAGCCTAATTATAGATAAAAAATGTTAGCTACTAATTGTCTAGTAGTAATTATTCATGATTAAAACGCCGATCGTCAAGATATGGGTGAATATGAGGGGCGAATGAATGTGATGGTTGTAGATGAACAATGATGAGTGTAGTCATTGTTACTAACTAAGGTCGACTGTTCCTCACAAAGAGCTATTTATTAGTTGCTCTTAGCCCAATAGCTAGAGCAACTAAGAGACCTACAGTTTACTTGGAATCCAAACCACGTAGTGTTGGTCTGACTTTCAGCTGACAAGCCTGACAATCAGTTCTCTTTCCAACTCAACATCTAAACCTTGACTACCATCCAACATGGACGATGGTAGTGTCACAGAATATAGACAGATCTGTCTGTCTATATTCTGTGCTTATATGATAACTCGTGCACGATGTATATAGACAGTGAGGAAGACGTACCTGATCAAGCCGTTAAACCAGGTCAATTTCGCGAACACTGGATAGTCTGCTGAACTGATAGGTAGGAATATTACAGTAAATTACATATTGAATAGGGAATCTGTTTCATAGCCTAAAACACAATTTGCTGGTATGATTTTGTGTTACTTCTTTTATTTTTAAGTGATTATAGATACCAGAAATAAGAACAGTTTATTCGTTAGTAGAAAAGGTAATAACACACCAGCTATTGTTGCTATAAAATACTTCTCTTTTTAGCATAATACCCAAAATTACCAAAACTTAAAACAAATTTAAGCTACTAATCTAACTAAATGTAAATATTAATAACACGACATTCATATTTTAATCAAATAAGGATCTGGGGCTGCAACATAATTGAAAACAATCGACCAATCTTTATCTTGCCACCGTTTCAAAATCTACAGAAAACTCTTCAACTAAAGATGTTATGAAAGGTTTATTAGCTGTATTGGGATGTTAAGAAAAACGTTAGAGTAACAGCTATTAGAAAATGATAGTAAAGAGGCCGTCCATTTCATGTTAAATTGTATTGTTATTCACTGGTTTCTTCATTCATTACAAGGATCCGGTTGGCTGAGATAATTATGTATTAATTTATGATTATTTTATTATTTAATTTATAATCGACAAATGTTTCTGTAAAGACCTAGTGTGTATAACGATTGTTATTCTTCTTCCTAAGTACAATTTGTTTGATTAACTGAAGTCTCTTAAAGTATTTTGTGAGTTCAACAAAACTTCTTAGCAGAATTAGATGAAATTACAATCATATTAACCAGAAAAAATATACCAAATTTGTTTTTTATGTGTATATATTATCATAAGAAAATCCAAATTTGGGTACAAAATATAAACCTTAATACTGCACATTTTAATGAGTTTTTATTACAAATGCTTTGGTATAAAGTAAAGTATCAATGCCACAATACGTCAATCAATACCACAGTACGTAAGGGAGGGCGGGTGGGTCAATACCACAGTACGTATATGGGAGGGCGGGTGGGTCAATACCACAGTACGTGTATGGGAGTCCGGGTGGGTCAATACCACAGTACGTATATGGGAGGGCGGGTGGGTCAATACCACAGTACGTGTATGGGAGTACGGGTGGGTCAATACCACAGTACGTGTATGGGAGGGCGGGTGGGTCAATACCACATTACGTGTATGGGAGGGCGGGTGGGTCAATACCACAGTACGTATATGGGAGGGCGGGTGGGTCAATACCACAGTACGTATATGGGAGGGCGGGTGGGTCAATACCACAGTATATGTATGGGAGGGTGGATGGGTCAATACCACAGTACGTGTATGGGAGGGTGGATGGGTCAATACCACAGTACGTGTATGGGAGGGCGGGTGGGTCAATACCACAGTACGTGTATGGGAGGGCGGATGGGTCAATACCACAGTACGTGTATGGGATGGCGGGTGGGTCAATACCACAGTACGTGTATGGGAGGGCGGATGGGTCAATACCACAGTACGTGTATGGGAGGGCGGATGGGTCAATACCACTGTACGTGTATGGGAGGGCGGGTGGGTCAATACCACAGTATATGTATGGGAGGGTGGGTGGGTCAATACCACAGTACGTGTATGGGAGGGCGGGTGGGTCAATACCACCGTACGTGTATAGGAGGGCGGGTGGGTCAATACCACAGTACGTGTATGGGAGGGCGGGTGGGTCAATACCACAGTACGTGTATGGGAGGGCGGGTGGGTCAATACCACAGTACGTATATGGGAGGGCGGGTGGGTCAATACCACAGTACGTATATGGGAGGGCGGGTGGGTCAATACCACAGTACGTGTATGGGAGTACGGGTGGGTCAATACCACAGTACGTGTATGGGATGGCGGGTGGGCCAATACCACAGTACGTGTATGAGAGGGCGGGTGGGATATCACCAAAATACCACAGTACGTGTATGAGAGGGCGGGTGGGATATCACCAAAATACCACAGTACGTGTATGAGAGGGCGGGTGGGTCAATACCACAGTACGTGTATAGGAGGGCGGGTGGGTCAATACCACAGGACGTGTATGGGAAGGCGGGTGGGTCAATACCACTGTACGTGTATGGGAGGGCGGGTGGGTCAATATCACAGTACGTGTATGGGAGGGCGGGTGGGACAATACCACAGTACGTGTAGGGGAGGGCGGGTGGGTCAATACCACAGTACATGTATGGGAGGACGGGTGGGTCAATACCACAGTACGTGTATGGGAGGGTGGGTGGGTCAATTAGGCAGTACGTGTATGGGAGGGTGGGTGAGTCAATACCACAGTACGTGTATGGGAGTACGGGTGGGTAAATACCACAGTACGTGTATGGGAGGGCGGGTGGGTCAATACCACTGTACGTGTATGGGAGGGCGGATGGGTCAATACCATAGTACGTGTATTGGAGGACGGGTGGGTCAACCACAGTAAGTGTATGGGAGGGCGGATGGGTCAATACCATAGTACGTGTATTGGAGGACGGGTGGGTCAACCACAGTACGTGTATGGGAGTGCGGGTGGGTCAATATCACAGTACGTGTATGGGAGGGCGGGTGGGACAATACCACAGTACGTGTATGGGAGGGCGGGTGGGTCAATACCACAGTACATGTATGGGAGGACGGGTGGGTCAATACCACAGTACGTGTATGGGAGGGTGGGTGGGTCAATACGGCAGTACGTGTATGGGAGGACGGGTGAGTCAATACCACAGTACGTGTATGGGAGTACGGGTGGGTCAATACCACAGTACGTGTATGGGAGGGCGGGTGGGTCAATACCACTGTACGTGTATGGGAGTACGGGTGGGTCAATACCACTGTACGTGTATGGGAGGACGGGTGGGTCAATACCACTGTACGTGTATGGGAGGGCGGGTGGGTCAATACCACAGTACGTGGATGGGAGGACGGGTGGGTCAATACCACAGTACGTGTATGGGAGGGCGGGTGAGTCAATACCACAGTACGTGTATGCGAGTACGGGTGGGTCAATACCACAGTACGTGTATGGGAAGGCGGGTGGGTCAATACCACAGTACGTGTATGGGAGGGCGGGTGGGTCAATACCACAGTACGTGTATGGGAGGGCGGCTGGGTCAATACCACTGTACGTGTATGGGAGGGTGGGTGGGTCAATACCACAGTATATGTATGGGAGGGTGGGTGGGTCAATACTACAGTACGTGTATGGGAGGGCGGGTGGGTCAATACCACAGTACGTGTATGGGAGGGCGGGTGGGTCAATACCACAGTACGTATATGGAAGGGCGGGTGGGTCAATACCACAGTACGTATATGGGAGGGCGGGTGGGTCAATACCACAGTACGTGTATGGGAGTGCGGGTGGGTCAATACCAAAGTACGTGTATAGGAGGGCGGGTGGGTCAATACCACAGTACGTGTATAGGAGGGCGGGTGGGTCAATATCACTGTACGTGTATAGGAGGGCGGGTGGGTCAATACCACCGTACGTGTATAGGAGGGCTGGTGGGTCAATACCACTGTACGTGTACGGGTGAGCGGGTGGGTCAATATCACTGTACGTGTATAGGAGGGCTGGTGGGACAATACCACAGTACGTGTATGGGAGGGCGGGTGGGTCAATACCACAGTACATGTATGGGAGGACGGGTGGGTCAATACCACAGTACGTGTATGGGAGGGTGGGTGGGTCAATACGGCAGTAAGTGTATGGGAGGGTGGGTGAGTCAATACCACAGTACGTGTATGGGAGTACGGGTGGGTCAATACCACAGTACGTGTATGGGAGGGCGGATGGGTCAATACCACTGTACGTGTATGGGAGGGCGGATGGGTCAATACCATAGTACGTGTATTGGAGGACGGGTGGGTCAACCACAGTACGTGTATGGGAGGGCGGATGGGTCAATACCATAGTACGTGTATTGGAGGACGGGTGGGTCAACCACAGTACGTGTATGGGAGTGCGGGTGGGTCAATATCACAGTACGTGTATGGGAGGGAGGTGGGACAATACCACAGTACGTGTATGGGAGGGCGGGTGGGTCAATACCACAGTACATGTATGGGAGGACGGGTGGGTCAATACCACAGTACGTGTATGGGAGGGTGGGTGGGTCAATACGGCAGTACGTGTATGGGAGGGTGGGTGAGTCAATACCACAGTACGTGTATGGGAGTACGGGTGGGTCAATACCACAGTACGTGTATGGGAGGGCGGGTGGGTCAATACCACTGTACGTGTATGGGAGGACGGGTGGGTCAATACCACTGTACGTGTATGGGAGGGCGGGTGGGTCAATACCACAGTACGTGTATGGGAGGACGGGTGGGTCAATACCACAGTACGTGTATGGGAGTACGGGTTGGTCAATACCACAGTACGTGTATGGGAGGACGGGTGGGTCAATACCACAGTAAGTGTATGGGAGGGCGGGTGGGTCTATACCACTGTACGTGTATGGGAGTACGGGTGGGTCAATACCACAGTACGTGTATGGGAGTACGGGTGGGTCAATACCACTGTACGTGTATGGGAGGACGGGTGGGTCAATACCACTGTACGTGTATGGGAGGGCGGGTGGGTCAATACCACAGTACGTGTATGGGAGGACGGGTGGGTCAATACCACAGTACGTGTATGGGAGGGCGGTTGGGTCAATACCATAGTACGTGTATGTGAGGACGGGTGGGTCAATACCACTGTACGCGTTTGGGAGGGCGGGTGGGTCAATACCACTGTACGTGTATGGGAGTACTGGTGGGTCAATACCACTGTACGTGTATGGGAGGGCGGGTGGGTCAATACCACTGTACGTGTATGGGAGGACGGGTGGGTCAATACCACTGTACGTGTATGGGAGGGCGGGTGGGTCAATACCACAGTACGTGTATGGGAGGACGGGCGGGTCAATACCACTGTACTTCTATGGGAGGCCGGGTGGGTCAATACCACAGTACGTATATGGGAGGACGGGTGGGTCAATACACCGGAAAGGGAATGGGAGGGCGGGTGGGTCAATACCACTGTACGTGTATGGGAGTACGGGTGGGTCAATACCACAGTACGTTTATGGGAGTACGGGTGGGTCAATACCACTGTACGTGTATGGGAGGACGGGTGGCTCAATACCACTGTACGTGTATGGGAGGGCGGGTGGGTCAATACCACATTACGTGTATGGGAGGACGGGTGGGTCAATACCACAGTACGTGTATGGGAGGGCGGGTGGGTCAATACCACAGTACGTGTATGTGAGGACGGGTGGGTCAATACCACTGTACGTGTATGGGAGGGCGGTTGGGTCAATACCACTGTACGTGTATGGGATGACGGGTGGGTCAATACCACAGTACGTGTATGGGAGTACTGGTGGGTCAATACCACTGTACGTGTATGGGAG
Source organism: Stictocephala bisonia (assembly GCA_035578905.1). Taxonomy (NCBI): domain Eukaryota; kingdom Metazoa; phylum Arthropoda; class Insecta; order Hemiptera; family Membracidae; genus Stictocephala; species Stictocephala bisonia. Next base: position 8,451 of record JAQJVL010000741.1, read on the forward strand.
GACGGGTGGGTCAATACCACTGTACGTGTATGGGAGGGCGGGTGGGTCAATACCACAGTACGTGTATGGGAGGACGGATGGGTCAATACCACAGTACGTGTATGGGAGGGCGGGTGGGTCAATACCACAGTATGTGTATGGGAGGGTGGATATGGTTGGACCAGATACAGTATAAATATGTAAAAGGGTTAATTAAGTTAGGGCCTACTTAAAAGTAAATTCATTTATTAATTTAATGATAGATGACTTATTGATAGTTAACTTGTCTTAAACATAAAGTACATAAGTAAGATGTATGTAGATCTTATACATAAAGTAGATATATATATATATATATATATATATATATATATATTTACTTTATGTATAAGATCGGTGCCGATGTTTTAGTGAAAATTTTTAAAAATTCTATTATGTTGTTTTGGAGTGCATCATTACATAATGGAATTTTTTTTGTTTTTTATTACACTTTGTTTTTATTTTAACATGTAACTTATTTATCCTGAACTTGTCATTCAGGCAAATCTTATTGATATGAAACTGCTAATGAACATAATTTTATTTTATAATTGGTTTTACTAAACTATCCTCTAATAAGACAATTTATTTTGTCTTATTAAATTATTAATAACGTGACAAAATACTATTGTGAATATTGTTTTTTCTGCAATGAAATAAGATAATTTTAAATTATTTAATATTTGGTCTTATTTGAAATGAGTAAGAAAGTTGTATATTTCTGGGTTATCTGTACATAATGCAATTGTTACTTGCCGACAGAACGTTCACAGTTTCACATATTCTTGACATGAGTGTGTTATATTTAATCAACTCCCACACATCCCCTGATGACGTCATCGGAGCCACCACTCAATCTGGGGTTAGTACTATCATCTAACTTGATAGTTTATCAGTTATATTTTAGAAATTTGCTTTAGTGTGAGATTTTTACTCTTATTGTTGGAAAATAGATTAGACAGTTTTATGCTAGACTACTACTGTTGTTTTACATAAAAATACTAAAATTACCCAATTAAACATGAAATAAATGCAAAAATGAATAATATTCTTAACTGTTACCTACAATCATTTTATCTAAGTTAGTGTACAAAACACTATGCTCATATTAGCATAGTAATCAACCTTTGAAGATTTTCTTACAATTATGTTTTTAAAAATCGTTAATGCATATAGTATGTTTTTACATTAACTATGTATAAAGTAGATATGTTGTATATGAATAAGTCATGGACTGTAGTGGTAATCATCTCAGAAAAAAATATTGTTTTAAAATATAGTGACTTATCAATTATTCAAATAAAAAATGCTGCCTGGTACCTCATGATTTATAACTTTTTAAAATATATTTAAAAGTTTGAAACAAAAACACTTTGCATCTAATTTATATATTTCTCTCCAAATTATAACAATTATACTTTAAATATTTAAAGAACAACTTTACTCTTATTAAACTTTTAAAATATTTGTTTGTTGATAATAGTCCAAAAATAAATACACAGTAATAATTGTTTTAAAAGACAAATAATGTCTAATACAATACACACAATTTCAGACTTATTTTAATTCTTTGCTACATATTATATAGTTCCACAAAACAATCGTATATTTATTTATATTGTATTTATACATTTGTACATTGTAATAGATTTGTATAACGTATTGTATAACAATATTTTTGTCTGTATTACCTTTTGTATATTTTTTTTAATTCTATGTTTTCTATTTATACATGTGTCGATGTTTTGCCTGATCAGGTCCAAGAAGATGCATTCTTAATTTTTGATGTTAGAGATATTGTTAAAAAACATTCTGAATGGAAGTCCAAAATACCTCGAGTTACACCCTTCTATGGTAACATTTCAATTTGTTATTTTATTGTGATATGGGTATTTAATGCCCATACATTTGAAATCCATACAATTAGTGTGTTTCGACTGTCCCATAAATTACCGGATTGTTTGTATATGCAATATAAGACGTGACTTACCTCGATCCATTTTACCTCCTGTATGTGATTTTTACAAAAATACTAATATATAAAAAAGGTTTGAGATATTAGTACTGTATTCTGTAAAAAATTTGATCCTCTAAAGAATCATTTACTAAAAATGGTAGTTTGCCTACAATTATCCGAAACGGCAACCATCAGAGGTAATTACATTTGGGATAGACATACTTATACTTTGTCACAAAATTATAGGCATAGTTCCTATTTACCATATATATTAAACAATTATACATTCCTAGAGGTATTTTTTAAATACTACTCACAGTACCGAAACAGCTCTTCTTCGAATTACTGATGACATACGTAAAGCGATGGATTCTAGTCAGGGAACTATTCTTACTCCCTTTGATTTCTCAAAAGCTTTCGATTGTGTAAATCATCAACTTCTTCTTTTAAAATTGAGGGCATTAGGGTTTTCTGACCAAGTAGTTTCCTGGCTAAGGTCATATCTTTCCGGCAGGCGGCAGTGTGTACAGAACGGTGACGAGACATCTGACTTGGAACATGTTACTTGTGGTGTGCCCCAAGGCTCTATACTGGGCCCTTTGTTGTTTGTCCTCTATGTCAATGACATAACTTCAAGCATCACTCATTGTAAATATCACATGTACGCCGACGATCTCCAAATATACCTGCATTTTTGTCCAAAAATGCTAAACTACTCTATTCAGATGATGAATGCTGATATATCCAATATAGTTAAATGGGCGAAAAAGAATGGTCTTAATCTGAATAGCAGCAAGACGAAGCCAATTATCATAAGTCATTCCCGGCTCAGAAATGCAATCAACCATGATACCTTACAAGAGATAAGTGTAAATGGACAAGCTGTTCCTTTTTGTAACAAGGTAAAGAGTCTTGGGGTAACAATCAACACTACTCTTACTTGGAACGAAGCCGTTGTCGAGACATGCAACAGAGTATTTGCAGGAATGCACTCGCTAAAAAGACTTCACTGATCCTAGTCAAATCACTCATATTTCCCTATTTTACTTACTGTAACTCAGTACTCAATGACATGACTGTATAACTTAGTGAAAGACTGCAAAGGACTCAAAATTACTGCTTCCGTTTCGCTTTTAACATACGGAGAGATGGGCATATAACTCCATACTATATCCAGTCTAAAATTTTGAAACTATCTGATCAGAGGTCTATCAAAATTCTCTCTTTTACTCATTCTTTCATTACCAAAAAATCACCAAAATATTTTTCTAAAGATTTTGAGTACGTGGCGGAAAGAAGTTCAAGTGGATCAAGATCGGGATCTTCACTTTTGCGCATGCCCCATCATAGAACATCTGCATACGACAAATCTTTCACAATAACGGCGCGGCGTGTCGCTTATGGAACTCCCTCCCGATAAATATTACCTCAATCCCTAGCCTTTCCCGGTTTGTGGCGTCTTTAAAACAACATTTCATGGAGCGGATGATTTCGGCCGGTTCGTCTTAGGGCTTAGGCTCTGCTGGGGTGGAGTTGGTAGCGAGCGGTATGAATGAGAGGATGTATGAATGGAAAAACATATTTAAAAATTTTTTGCAATGCTCTGTTTTACTAAAATTATTATTGTTGTACAGTGTGTTCATGTAAAGTGTAATAATGTAAAATGTATGTTTTTAAAACTGTTCATGCTAAGTTAAGTAGGAAGCTTTTTTTTTCTTTAAATGACTTATAGCTATTTAATATGGTATTTTCATTTCTTTATTTAGTTATTATACTTTATTATTGTTTTATTTAAGGTTAAGTGTAAGTAAGGGCCATGTGGCCCTAACTTCGCTTTTTTTTTAAATTAATTATATAATTAATTTTCAAAATAAAGAAATTTCTATTCTATTCTATTCTTGTATTATTTTGTAAAACTGATTACATTTTAAGATATTTAAATGTCTTGACTGCAGTAATTTAAAACTTACACCCTTTTTAAGTAAATCGGTAACTTACTTATCCTAAGGCCAACTTTCATACAAAAATGTAGTACTAGATCTTAAACCGCTTTTTATATATTTTGATTTTTGTGAAATTCACATCCAGACACAAACAAAAACGTATCCTCCCACCCACCCATACACGTACAGTAGTAGAGATCCACCCATACACGTACAGTAGTAGAGATCCACCCATACACGTACAGTAGTAGAGATCCACCCATACACGTAAAGTAGTAGAGACCCACCTATATACGTACGTAGTAGTGACCCATCCGCCCTCTCATACATGTGTACAGGTGTGAGTTCAACAGTTACAGCATTTTAAAGAAAAATAGGACTTTCTAAGCTCAAATTCCGTACAGAATTGTAGCTCTAATTCTGATACTTGTTTTTAGATGTTTTTTAAGTTTTCTATATTCCACATACACATACACTAAAAGCCCGTATCTAGATAGGACATATGTTATGTTGCATTGTTAACTTGTTTGTCACCATCTGTCACAATCAGTCCCGTAAAATATGGGACAGTCGTAACTGGAAAACGTGTTTATTAGTATTGAACGGAACATTAAAAAAATTAGTTAGTAGTTTATTTTTTTGAATAAATTTATTTACTACATGAGCATGCAATAATGTATGGTTTCGTTTAAAAAACATACAACTACAGGTCATTCATGATCATTCATACATCATTCAATCATTCATACAATAAACAACTCAGGTGGTAAATTATTGTTTTATCGTTAAGAAACCTAGTTTTTAGCGTTTTATTTATTTAGGGAACTTGACGAGTCCCATATATGTGGTTGAACTACTATTAAATGTGAATACATTTAACTAAATACTATATGGAATATGTTTTGTTTTCGTTTCAAAATAAAACTTGCCACTTCATATAAGCTTTGTAGGCATGTGCGTAAACTGAATAAAGTACCGACTGTTAGCTTAGTTGGGGATTCAAACTTGTGCCTCGCACTCTACAGTTCGAACTTGTGCCTCGCACTCTACAGTTCAAACTTGTGCCTCGCACTCTACAGTTCGAACTTGTGCCTCGCACTCTACAGTTCGAACTTGTGCCTCGCACTCTACAGTCCGAACTTGTGCCTCGCACTCTACAGTTCAAACTTGTGCCTCGCACTCTACAGTTCGAACTTGTGCCTCGCACTCTACAGTTCGAACTTGTGCCTCGCACTCTACAGTCCGAACTTGTGCCTCGCACTCTACAGTTCGAAGCCAAAACGACGGATAAACAGAGTTCCTTGTTTAATATAGTGTTAGTTAACTCAAAACGATGTTCTTAGGCTTGAAGATATTACTGCTACTAACTTATTATATTTATAAAAAGTATGTTTTGTATGTGTAAAATTAATTCTAATTGAGTCTACCAAAATTATTAGATTTTTATACCTCTACATACTCTTGCAGCAAGAAAAACTAATGAGGGAAGTAAAAAACATGATATAGCAAATTATTTTTACTTGCTAAGGGTTTCTAAAATGTCTAGAAACTTCTAAATATTTTTTTTATTTTTCGAAATAGAAATTCGAAACTTTTACAATCTCGATAGGTATCGAGTACGAACTTTTTGGAACAGTTTTTTGTCATTTCACATTAATGGAGGACGTCCTGTTGAGAACATCGTCAATATTCCATGTAAAAGCCTATAGCTTGTGATAAATCACTTTAAAGGTTATATTTCAATGAATTAAATACCACAACCTGCGCCTCTAAGGAATCACTCTGTTAGAAAATAGAGCTCTTTCAGTATTTAAAATGTTTAACAATTTCATTCTAACTTGGATCTTGCCACAGTAATGTTTTACAGTATATTTCGTAACACTTTTTAGAATGTTTAGTTTATATAAAGCAACATTTTCATTTTAAACTGGTTTTATTAAAATACAATTTCGATACATTTTTATTTAAAAAAGTATGTACGTAATGAATTATTTTATTAAAAGTTCCAACACTAACTCTTTAGTATAATTTGGTGTCAGTTAATGTTTGTACTGTCTACCTTCAAAATAAATTGTTTCAGTTCATTTTCAATATTCAAAGTGCTCTATTTTCTGATAGAGTCATTCCCTAGAGATGCGGTTTGTGGCATTCAATTCAGTAAACTATCGCCCGTAAAGAGGTGTATCACAAGGTAGAGGCTTATATAAGGAATATTGACGATATCCTCAACAGGACGTTCCCCGTTAGTTTGAAATGACAAAACTTAGTTCCAAAAAGTAGGTTCCCAATACCTATCATGGTTGTAAAAGTTTATATATTCTATTTCTATTAATTAAGAAAATTATTGGGTGTTTCCACACATTTTACACACCCTGTATATTGCAAGTCTCATGATAAAAGAAGACACTAAATTGTGTTTAAAAGTGTTCGAATTAACGGTTTCAGCAGTGAAGTGCAACAACAACCAGCTGGTCTTGGAGGTACTGGAAGCCCTCGGCACGGGGTTTGAATGCGCCTCGGAGGCTGAGATAGCCAAGGTCCAGGACCTGGGGGTTGACGCTAGCCGCATAATATTCTCAAACCCTACCAAGATAGCATCTCACATAAGTTACGCAGCGGATCATGACGTGAATATAATGACATTTGATAACGAGAAAGAGCTGTACAAAGTCAAGGCCTTGCATCCTAAAGCCAGGTATCCTATGTCATGCTAAACTTTACATTCATTTATGTCACCACAATACGTCACCAAAGCCCAACTACTCACCCAACCCACAGACATACTACCCTGGATCCCACCTATCCAATCCATAGACAAATCATCTTAGAGACCATCCACCCATCCTATACAGCCTTGCCAATACTATAATTACGTTTTAATGTTTGATATTACAGTACAGAATATGTAAATACAACAATTTCCCTTCATCATCTCATGATAAACTTGACTTAAATTTAATTCAAATAGAAGTTAAAAACAGTTTTAAAATGTCTAATGATTTTAATATAAAATAATATGTAATATATGAATTACGTGCACGATTGAACGATAGTAATAGTGTTGGTTCCTTATATTTTAATACGTTTACTATGACATGTTGTCATTTTCTTCCAAGGATGGTTTTGAGAATACGCAGTGATGCTGCAATATCTGAGCGGACGTTTGGGGCCAAGTTTGGCTGCGATGTGTCAACAGATGCCCCTAACTTGCTGAAGCTGGCGGCGATACTTCGAATAAGTGTCGTTGGTATCACCTTCCACGTGGGGTCTGGGTGTGCGGAACCGGAGGCATTCCGTCGTGCCATCGCTGCCGCACGAGGTCTCTTCGATCTTGGAACTGAACTGGGTTTCACCATGGACTTGCTGGACATCGGAGGTGGATATCCTGGGAGACATGACAGTTCCATTGATGATGTAAGTATTTTCCTAAACACCAGTTACATTGTTTTGTCTCTGTGTTACTGTTGCGATGCTTCTAATGAAACTCGTTTTTTTATGGGTTAATTAGTTCACAATTTTTAGTTTTATGTCTCTTAGATAGAATACTTCGTAATGCCATAGCTGTCATTTATATTGATAAGTGTTTAATGATTAGTGACTTAGATTGCAGAAGAGCTTAATCTTAACTTTTACTTTTAATAGTCGCTTAAAAGTAATAAAAGGATAAAGTTTTCTGTTTTTAAACAGCTAGTAGATGTACCTGATTATAGATTAGGGGGATAAGTATTAATTAAATTTAAAATATTCTTTTTTTTCTCCTCTTTTTAAAGAAGTACAAAGTTATGTATAGCGTAAAATATCAACATTTAATCATTAACATTATTTTACAGAATAACAAAATGTGGTTGTCTTAAATTATTATTTTATTCTTATAACAAATAAATGTTACGCTTTAGGAAATACAATTTTTATTTTCAGATTCATATCAAACTAAAATAATATCTAAATTGTTTGACATCTGTAGCCATTAGATTGCTTGGTATTATTTATACAGTATATTTATATATAAATAATATATATATGTATATATATCAAAATACAACACAGTAATATATTTTGATGTTTATTGTTAGTTTAAATACATATTATTGAAGTTTAAATTACTATGTTGATAGTATTTTAAATTTACAGAAAAGAATGGTCAAAGTAATGATGCATAGAAATAGATTTGAACATACTGGACCACTTTTTAAACAACTAAACATTCTACCAGTAAGAATGCTTTATGTTTATAAGCTTCTAAGAAATCAGTTAATGTACAACAGAAAAATGCAGAAAATACAGTTAATACAGAATATAATCGTATAAGCCTTAGGAATCCTACAGTAGTTACAGTGCCACAGCCTAATATGACATTTTTCCAGAAATGTTTTTTCTTTCAATACTCCTAGAATTTTTAATGTACTACCGGTGGAAATAAAAAATTCTAATTCTAGGACAACTTTAAAAAATGGTTAAGAAATGGCTTGTGCCTTGCTACAATATTGAAAAAATATTGGCTTGGTTTGCTTATAATAAACTTGTTTATTAAATCTATTTTCCTAATGCATATCAGTAACAAATATTCCATTTACCAAATTTCTCTAATGTTTAGTTTTAGTTTATTTAAGTAATAGCAACCCCAAAACAGTATATACTCTGGAGTGCTTATTTATGTTACCAAAAGTTGTAACTTCCATGTCGATATTTGTTTCTTTTTTCTTTTTTTTTTTTTTTTTTTTTTTTTTGATAGGGAAGAAAGTTTATAAACAATCAAATGATACTGTTCCAGTAGTATTTGAATAATTTGTATATCTACAAAGAAATGGTAAAATAAATTATTTTTTTATTTGATTTGATTATTAAGAGATCGATTTCATTCTCGTAAGACGACCGAAATCGATCTCAACACGCCAAGTTGAAGTGAAGTAGCTGGTGGGTGAATTGAGTCATGTCAGCTTCATAGCGGGGACGACAGCATAGACTCCTGCGAAACTGCGTCCCTCTCAGCCGCATGCCACCAAACCGGATAGTGTGGCAGCGGCCTTAGGCTGAAATGTTTAACTGTTAAAAATTTGTATTTATTTGTAATATCTTACAATGCGTAAAGACAAATGTTTCAAATTACATATATATTATGAAATTGTGGTATTAAGAATGTGTTACAAGACAACTTATTTAAAATTCTTCATGGTACGTACAGTGGTACTTCAGTTGTAAGTTGTACAACTGAAGAGACCGAAATCGGTATCTTAATAAACATCAAAATAGATTGCTAAGCGATTATTAAATGTTACATTTTATTTTCATCTAAGAACATTTCGGCGAATTTTGGATTAGTATATGTGTATATGCTGTCAAACCCCAAAATGCAATGTATTACACAATGACATTAAATAATATTGATCTATGATATGACTCTCAGATTGCTGAAGTGGTGAACACGGCTCTTGCTGACTTCTTCCCTGTTGCCGAGATGGGAGGTGTGCAGATCATCGCTGAGCCTGGAACCTACTACGTCGCCTCCGCCTTCACACTGGCTACCCAGATACATTCCAAGAGGGACACCATGTACTACATCAACGATGGCCTGTACGGTTGTCTCAGCTACAACCTCCACTCCAACGTCAAAGTCATGCCGGAACCCCTGCTGGTGAGAGATAAGGGCTAACATTCACTATGTACATGAAACAAGTAAATTACAAAGTGTTTAAATCATCGACCTCTATGTTACTGGCTATATATGACAAATGTACTGTTCTGCTGAAGTAATGAAGAACAAATGTATGCAAGTCCAATATACACATTGTATAAAACGTGAAAAAGAATATGTTATAATATCTTGATAGCTCATCCTCTATTTATATATTATAACTTGTGCCTTCTACAGCCTAAACAAATATAAATTTTTTCAAACAATATTTTTTCATTAGTTGATTGTAGACCTGTTGGGAACTCTGTATTTGCTTTTGAGTGCGTTTGAGTCTGTAAGGAGTGTCTGAGTGGAAACTACAATGTTACAGTCGTTATGTAGCCCACCGGTCGAGGAGACAAAATAATTCATTATTTTCTTCAAACATTTATAGTCATGATATGAATCTGCATTTTATTGTTTAATTTTTATTCTTGTTCATAAAAACATTTTGACATCTATGCATATAATATCCAACCTAACTTGTTTATGTGCATGCAAGACTTGGCACTAAGGCCGTCTTACTGAGCATGAGTAATTTGAATTATTTATGAGGGAAAATTTTTTCCCTTCGCTTTAAACATAAACACACAGTATAAAACAAAATAAATATTGTGTGTGTGTGTGTGTGTGTGTGTGTGTGTGTGTGTGTGTGTGTGTGTGTGTGTGTGTGTGTGTGTGTGTGTGTGTGTGTGTGCGCGTGTGTGTGTGTGTGTGTGTGTGTGTGTGTGTGTGTGTGTGTGTGTGTGTGTGTGTGTGTGTGTGTGTGTGTGTGTGTGTGTGTGTGTGTGTGTCCGACATATATTAATTGCATGTAGCCGACAACCAGCACTCTCATTATATGCATAGTCATCCGAACGTTGTTACGCGTGCATGTCTCATTAAAGGTTCTACTCGTATACCAATATATGGTCTTATACCATTATATGTATATGTACGCTTACTCCTGGATACAAAATAAAAAACTCATTTTATGGTAGGTTCTGAAATAACTAATTAATTATCTGGTTAGTTTAGTAGTTGACTGTTCATTGTGAGTGCAGTGATAGAGAGTTACTAGCAAGCAGTAAACCAAGGAGGTGACTGGAGCGCAGGGACTGAAGGAGTTTCCTCTGGCAATACATCATTATTTAGGATGAGATCATAATTATTTTGTTGAATTATATTACAACATAGTAACATATTTGATGATTTTGCTCGTTATGAAATTGCTTGATATATTCTGCTCATTGACAGAGTTTGGGTCAAACAGTCATGAACAAAAAAATATTTACTCTTTTGGGATATATATTACACTATGTGATCACCACTTTCTATTTTTTACTCAACCATATAAACCAATAAAAATTTTATGAACATTGTTCGGCCAATCATTTATACCTACTTAGTATAATAAAACATTAAAGCTACTTCTGCTTACATTATTTCGTACGTAATTTCGGGTCAGTTTTTGGATTTTATGAATATTATACAATATTGTAGGATTAAAATAAATAATATCTTATTAATAATTATCTTCTTACAACATGTATTTGAGGAAATAAGCATTACTCAAACCTATACTTGAAATACAATTGTAATTAAAAAAATAAAATATCTCTTCGATTTCCATGATAATTTGTATTTATAGAATAATCTATAATTATAAAATTACCTTGGAAGACATGTACTTGGTGTGTTAAATAGTGTGTTTTGTACGTGGGTGGTGAGCACACTAAGCGTGTAGGCATATTGAGCGTATGGGCTTACTGACTGTGTGGGCTTACTGAGCGTATGGGTGTACTGCGCGTGTGGATGTACTGAGCGTATGGGCTTACTGAGCGTATGGGTGTACTGAGCGTATGGGCTTACTGAGCGTGTGGGCGTACTGAGCGTGTGGGCTTACTGAGCTTGTGGGTGTACTGAGCGTATGGGCTTACTGATCGTGTGGGTGTACTGAGCGTGGGCTTACTGAGCATGTGGAAGTACTGAGCGTGTGGGTGTACTGAGCGTGTGGGCTTACTGAGAATGTGGGAGTACTGAGCGTGTGGGCGTACTAAGCGTGTAGGTGTACTGAGTGTATGAGCGCATTGAGCGTGTGGGCTTACTGAGCGTGTGGGCTTACTGAGCATGTAGGAGTACTGAGCGTGTGGGCATACTGAGTGTGTGGGAGTACTGAGCGTGTGGGAGTACTGAGCGTGTGGGCATACTGAGCGTGTGGGCTTACTGAGCATGTGGGAGTACTGAGCGTGTGGGCATACTGAGTGTGTGGGAGTACTGAGCATGTGGGAGTATTGAGCGTGTGGGCATACTGAGTGTGTGGGAGTACTGAGCATGTGGGAGTACTGAACGTGTGGGCTTACTGAGCATGTGGGAGTACTGAGCGTGTGGGCATACTGAGCGTATTGGTGTACTGAGTGTGTGAGCGTATTGAGGGTGTGGGCTACTGAGCGTGTGGGAGTACTGAGCGTGTGGGCATACTGAGTGTGTAGGAGTACTGAGCATGTGGGCATACTGAGTGTGTGAGCGTACCGCGAGTGTTGGCGTGTATGTGTTAGAATGTGGAGAAGCTTATATTTTTCTCACGTTCACCTCAAAGTAATTTCTAATTTTAATTTATTTTTATTTCAATTCTCATTTTCAATTAATTATAAGTTATGTCAGTGTTTAGTAATAATATCGTTCCTTGTGTAAAATGATTATTGCTGTTTACATTGTTTTTAAGAGCAGTACTAATAGATTTGCATTAATTTCCAACATTGGGAGTTTTTTAAGAGTTGCGTTATTTTTTCCGTAGAATTTTTTAATTGGTTTGTTAGAAAAGAAAGTTAATTTGAGGGTGTTTAATAATCATGAACGCAATCTAATATTTTCATTGCCTATTAATCAGGAGAGGTGTGGGAAGCTACAGCTCAGCACAGTGTGGGGCCCCACCTGTGACAGCGCAGATCGAGTGGCGACAGACATCATGTTACCTCCACTTGAAATAGGTGACTGGCTCGTCTTCCGGGATATGGGCGCTTACACTCTCAGTCTGGCCTCAAACTTCAACGGGTTCGAAGTCCCTAAAGTGCTTGCGGTAATCGATAGAACTGTTTGGTAAGTTAAATACCTCATGTTTGTTCAATACAACTGGGAGAGCAAGTCTCGGCTCGGAGCTGGGGCGGATATTGCTCGGAGCTGGGGCGGATATTGCTCGGAGCTGGGGCGGATATTGCTCGGAGCTGGGGCGGATATTGCTCGGAGCTGGGGTGGATATTGCTCGGAGCTGGGGCGGATATTGCTCGGAGCTGGGGTGGATATTGCCTGAGTATGAATGAGGGTGTGAATAACGTTTGAAATGTAAATACGAATGAAAGAATGAGTGCTGAAATTCAATTTTCATATTTTGTATTTGTTAGTTTTATTCTTATTTATTATGACGATTTGTATATAACAAACTGTTGTCAACGCAAATAAAGAGTTATTATTATTATGTTCTCATACGTCATATGCACATATATTTATGAAGTGTTTTTATTAATGGCAGTTCTTACACCATAGGTGAAGCATATTGTCTGCTGGCTCTTAGAACACAGATTGTCCTCATCATCTTGTTATTGCTCATGGACTTGTTACGTTAGGCTAAGACAGTGAGGGGTCAACAGAGTTCAGCTCTAGTGAGTCAATGTGCACTTCACACAAACTAATGCATAAGCAAGTAGATTGGATGGTTAATGGGACAAAAATATGTTCCGATTTGAATCTGAAAGTATTTAGGTTTAGAGACACTTTAAAGGCAGAATGAATACCTCTCTTCAAAAAAATAACGTCGCTAGAAAAACAAATGTAAAAAGTTTTCGGATTTTATTAGGTGATAATGAATGAAATGTGTTCAAAACCAAAATTGGTATTTACATTTACTAAATAGTAGACATTTATGTTTTATACAAGTTAATTTTGAATCCAGTGTCATTAATGAATCATTTCAACCTACAGAAAGTTCAGGGATAACAAAACCTGGTAAAAGAATCCGTTTTCCAGCATAAGTAGGACTTGGGTCAGGACATCCTGGAAGTACTCGGCCATGTTCACTCTGTAACAGTAATTATGAGAGCTATATTTTGCTACTTATGACTAGGAAACAATAATTTAATTATTATAAGTAGGATGTTTTATTAACACGCCTATTAAGTATATTACTAGGTTTGGATTTACTACTAGACTTAAAAAAAAAACTTGTAGTGGGGGAGAGGCTTAATCTTGGATGCTTTGACCTCACTGACAGCAGTTCAAAAACCTAAAATACTTGAAATTTTGATTTATCAAAGTAATTCGCATATTGTGAAGGATTGCTGACAGCATGATTCACCCTATTGTCTATGTGAAGAAAGTTAGTAGGCCATGTAAACTATATCATAAGATGAATGAGAAATATTGCATGATAGCTTTCACGGGACGAGTTCAGGATAGCATTAATTGTCTGAATAAAAAGGAAAATCACGATAATGTAGCCACAACCTTAAAGGCGGGATTCTTCCTAGAAACTTTATCTCATGTATCTCGAAAGACTATTGTCTATAGTAAAGAGCAAACTTTAAAGTTAAATCTCGTATAAATATTTGTTTTTTATTACATAAACTCACCAGCCTTCTCATAAACTCAGTAAGCGTCTGCAAATAAAACTATGTTACACATACATCAATAATGACAAAGTTTCAGAAGAATGTTAAATATTTAAAGAAACATATATTCTACTAATTAATTTATATTTTATGAAAACTGTTTGCGTTGTTAAATGTTTGAAAATGGCTTCAGACTGTATAGCCGAAATATAACGTTAAAAAAACTATGTGATGTGTAGCTAATTAACATAAACCAGTTTCAGAAGAGCATTGAAAATTAAATTAATTAAATGCAATTTTAGTTAGAATGTAGTTCATTACGTAACAATTTCTTACTATACTGGACAATTATTTATGATATTTTGACTTCTGGTTTTAAAAGGAAATTATTACGATATTTATATTTATATCGTATATTATACATTTGGGGCCCATAGAGAACTGCTTTTAAAGGCTTGATTATATTCATAGAAAAGTTGTAGCTAAAGACAGATAGTTAATATTGGTTTAAAAATGGAAATGAATATACAACTTTATTTTAGAACATATATTTATTCAAGTACCAGTATTCAAGTATTTTCAATTTCCACAATGGGTAATTAAAATAATTTTCAAAACCGTTCATTTCTTTTTTATTTGTTCTAGGACTTTTTTGAAGGACCGACTTTTCGCTAGCTGAAAAACATATTACTCCTCTAAGCAAAAAAATCAAGATATAGTCTGATGTTCATTTTTGTTCACTTATACAAATACGCCACCTATACCACATACATTCGTTTAAATGTGTGCGTTTCTAGTTTCTACCATGTCACCCAAGGTAATAAGTTCTCAGCCTATTGAGATGTTAAAAGGCGACCACCCCTAAGTATATTACATTAGTACAGTAATATAATTAGTTGCTATCAAACAATTTGTTTACAAATAATTTATCTCCGGTATAAATTAGAATAGTTTTATTAGTTATAATAGTTAACTATAGTAAATATAAATTTTTATCAATCTTGAATTATTGTATCTACAGCCAGTTTTACTTGTTGTTCCCTCCATACATTATTATTATTAAGTTTACAAGTATTTTTCTGTATGGGTCATAAGTTTACCTTACTGGAATTTACATTGTATCATTACAGGATATTGAAATTTATAAAATATGTAGTCCTTTCTGAATTTTCATTTAAAATGTTACAATATGATAAAATGTTATGTAAATATTACTGAATATTCTTTTTCTTGTCAATTTCAGATGGAGTTGATATTGGTATTCCGTTGTTAATACATTTTTACAAAATCACCAACAAAAAATACTTTTTACAAGGCCTTTCTCCAGCAAAGCTGGCATCATCAGGCAACACAAATTTATATTTGGTTATACAATTTTATACAAATATACAAATTTATATTTGGTTACAACCAAATATAGATTTGTGTTGCCTGATGATGACAGATTTGCTGGCGAAAGGCCTTGTAAAAAGTATTTTTTATTGGTGATTTTTTTTTAATGTATTAACAATTCATTTTCTATTTGCAGATTTGTAATGTAGTCATTTTCTCTTGTTCAAAAGTTAGATTTTGTTCCCAAGAGGAACACATACCTTCAATAAACACGAAACCATTATTATTATTATTATTACTAAAAAATTAGAAACTAGTAACACGAAGGCAAAGGAAATGAGCCTAAATGAGCTTGAGAGTATTTTATGAACGTTAAAATTAAGTGCAATTAAGTATATGTAACTTATTTTATTTCTTATATTAGAAAAGTATCAATTCCAACATACAAATTTGAAAAGTATTCATGTTGCTGTATACAATGTTTCAATGAAAGAAAAATGTTCATTAAATTTAAAAATTCATGGCTCGTTCATGAGCCTGTTTGTAAAAATATGAGATAAGTAATTCAAATATTTCAATCTTGATTGGAAAATACCATTTCTGAATTTTCAAAATTTTCATCTCAAATATATTTTACAACGGATATTATCTCACAAGAAATAGATGTCCAAAAAATACATTGGAAACAAAATTACGTGAAATAAACTTGTAATTAAAAATTATGACTTTGAAAGCTTTGTAAGCTATATTTAATAAGCACCTAAAATTTATTTAAAGCCACTCTAGATCATTTTGGTAATAAGCAAGATACTGTATCGTTGAACTCTATCTTAACCTTAGCGTAACTTAATAGCTTTTCACAAAAATCACTGCAAAAATAGACAATACCATGCTAATTCAAGTTCCATAAGATAATGGAGTGAATTTTTATAAAGATATAATGATATCATCATTATAATATCTGGCCAATAGATATTTTATATTTTTATATATGACACGTAAGAATTATATTTATATAAGTCTATTCTTAATGGAATTTAACAGCACTTAAGTATAGGAAAATTCATCCTTAAGAATACACATCACTTCATGGATGACATTGTTAACGTAAAAGTGAAGGCTCACTACTATAATTGGTATAATTGGTAAGGTAAAGAAAAGGTTTGTTTAGATGTTTATTTTAGTATTTTCTATTACTAAAATAAATAGGTATACTATTGTTCATACTATCAAAATTGTTCACAGAGTACAATGTATTAGTATAAAGAAGGAAATACCACTTGTGCGGTTGATTGGGTGGTCAATACGTGTTTGGGAGGGTACGACGGTATCGGGACGGGAAATAGATCAGTGTTAATATTTAAAATGGAATTATTTCTTGGGCCAGAGTTAGATTAGCACGTAGGAAAACGTTTTAGGGAAAAACCTCAACCTAATTTCTGTAACTTTATTTCCAAATAAATTTGAATTGAAAATAAATCAAAGGTCACTCCGTTTTCACTCTACTGTATTAAATGTTATATTTTTGTATGAATCGTCAAAGAAATCTGTTCAGGATTATTAATTATTTAATATTTTTTATTGACAGTTCAATAAGCAATGAAAAAAGATGATTATAAATGTACAACAAGTTTATTTTTGGTAGTGTAAAGATGTTTTTAATACCAAATATGTTTATAAGTAACTTTAAATTGTTTGTACAAACAACAGAAGCTATAAATGATAATTCAAATAAAAATGTGATTTATATAATTTGCTCTACAAATCGTAGTATCTACAGTATTTAAGCCTGTTTCAAACTAAATAAATTATGAAATTCATAGATCCATGAAAATACTATTTACATCATGGCCTGAAAATCCTGGTATTAATTCATTTATTACCCTTTTATAATTAATTAAACGTGTAAACCATTTATTTATTTCTAATTTAATATTTTAAGGATGTTTACATACTTGTTAAGAATTAAACGTAAAATATTTATATTGCTTGTGTATTTAAAATATTATATCAATACAATACAATTCAATACACTATACAGTTTATCATATTGTTTCCTTCGAAAGCATGGCTGTCAGTCCATCCAGGTAGATGTGAAGGAAGTGTTTTCACAATCTCTGAAGTAGGAGATTTATTGCAAGTCATCTGTTTCTACAGCAACCTTGAACTGAAGCCCTAGTCTGTTTTATTGCTGAGTACAATACACTTACTCGGAAACAAAAGAACTGTTCTCTGTTATCTTTCAAACTCCTCTTTTACAAATTTTCCTCATAGCTTTATATATGTTAAATGAAGTACAATATGATTATTGTAACATCATTTACTTGTTTGTAATTGTTATTAAAATGATCTACATACCTTTCTATATGAAATAGTCTTGGTTTGATTGTGTAGTTTGTTAATAAAATATTATGTTCAGTGTTTTAATATTCAAAAGTAAATAGATTATTAGTAAAAACTATAATTTTCCTTTATATCATGCTACTAAAATAAATAATTTATTTACCAACTAAACCATTACGTTTTAAAACGTTAGTTGACGTAAAAATCTATAAAATCATCTGCATAACAGATGGTCAAAAATAGTAAAATATTAAATGAAAATCTTATGAGGGATGGAAACATAATTGTTATCTGTATAACCTGACAGTCACAGTATCTGATGTAGACCTTCACAATATAACTTAGAGGAACAACAAAAAGTGAAGTCAATGGAAACATAATTGTTATCTGTATAACCTGACAGTCACAGTATCTGATGTAGACCTTCATAATATAACTTTGGGAACAACAAAATGTGAAGTCAATGGAAACATAATTGTTATCTGTATAACCTGACAGTCACAGTATCTGATGTAGACCTTCACAATATAACTTTGAGGAACAACAAAATGTGAAGTCAATGGAAACATAATTGTTATCTGTATAACCTGACAGTCACAGTATCTGATGTAGACCTTCACAATATAACTTTGAGGAACAACAAAATGTGAAGTCAATGGAAACATAATTGTTATCTGTATAACCTGACAGTCACAGTATCTAATGTAGACCTTCACAATATAACTTTGAGGAACAACAAAATGTGAAGTCAATGGAAACATAATTGTTATCTGTATAACCTGACAGTCACAGTATCTGATGTAGACCTTCATAATATAACTTTGAGGAACAACAAAATGTGAAGTCAATGGAAACATAATTGTTATCTGTATAACCTGACAGTCACAGTATCTGATGTAGACCTTCACAATATAACTTTGGGGAACAACAAAATATGAAGTCAATGGAAACATAATTGTTATCTGTATAGCCTGACCGTCACAGTATCTGATGTAGACCTTCACAATATAACTTTGGGAACAACAAAATGTGAAGTCAATGGAAACATAATTGTTATCTGTATAACCTGACAGTCACAGTATCTAATGTAGACCTTCACAATATAACTTTGAGGAACAACAAAATGTGAAGTCAATTGAAGCATAATTGTTATCTGTATAACCTGACAGTCACAGTATCTGATGTAGACCTTCACAATATAACTTTGGGAACAACAAAATGTGAAGTCAATGGAAACATAATTGTTATCTGTATAACCTGACAGTCACAGTATCTGATGTAGACCTTCACAATATAACTTTGAGGAACAACAAAATGTGAAGTCAATGGAAAGATAATTGTTATCTGTATAACCTGACAGTCACAGTATCTGATGTAGACCTTCACAATATAACTTTGAGGAACAACAAAATGTGAAGTCAATGGAAACATAATTGTTATCTGTATAACCTGACAGTCACAGTATCTGATGTAGACCTTCACAATATAACTTTGGGAACAACAAAATGTGAAGTCAATGGAAACATAATTGTTATCTGTATAATCTGACAGTCACAGTATCTGATGTAGACCTTCACAATATAACTTTGGGGAACAACAAAATATGAAGTCAATGGAAACATAATTGTTATCTGTATAACCTGACCGTCACAGTATCTGATGTAGACCTTCACAATATAACTTTGGGAACAACAAAATGTGAAGTCAATGGAAACATAATTGTTATCTGTATAACCTGACAGTCACAGTATCTGATGTAGACCTTCACAATATAACTTTGAGGAACAACAAAATGTAAAGTCAATTGAAGCATAATTGTTATCTGTATAACCTGACAGTCACAGTATCTGAAGTAGACCTTCACAATATAACTTTGGGAACAACAAAATGTGAAGTCAATGGAAACATAATTGTTATCTGTATAATCTGACAGTCACAGTATCTGATGTAGACCTTCACAATATAACTTTGAGGAACGACAAAATGTGAAGTCAGTGGAAACATAATTGTTATCTGTATAACCTGACAGTCACAGTATCTGATGTAGACCTTCACAATATAACTTTGGGAACAACAAAATGTGAAGTCAATGGTAACATAATTGTTATCTGTATAACCTGACAGTCACAGTATCTGATGTAGACCTTCACAATATAACTTTGAGGAACAACAAAATGTGAAGTCAATGGAAACATAATTGTTATCTGTATAACCTGACAGTCACAATATCTGATGTAGACCTTCACAATATAACTTTGAGGAACAACAAAATGTGAAGTCAATGGAAACATAATTGTTATCTGTATAACCTGACAGTCACAGTATCTGATGTAGACCTTCACAATATAACTTTGAGGAACAACAAAATGTGAAGTCAATGGAAACATAATTGTTATCTGTATAACCTGACAGTCACAGTATCTGATGTAGACCTTCACAATATAACTTTGAGGAACAACAAAATGTGAAGTCAATGGAAACATAATTGTTATCTGTATAACCTGACAGTCACAGTATCTGATGTAGACCTTCACAATATAACTTTGAGAAACAACAAAATGTGAAGTCAATGGAAACATAATTGTTATCTGTATAACCTGACAGTCACAGTATCTGATGTAGACCTTCACAATATAACTTTGAGGAACAACAAAATGTGAAGTCAATGGAAACATAATTGTTATCTGTATAACCTGACAGTCACAGTATCTGATGTAGACCTTCACAATATAACTTTGGGAACAACAAAATGTGAAGTCAATGGAAACATAATTGTTATCTGTATAACCTGACAGTCACAGTATCTGATGTAGACCTTCACAATATAACTTTGAGGAACAACAAAATGTGAAGTCAATGGAAACATAATTGTTATCTGTATAACCTGACAGTCACAGTATCTGATGTAGACCTTCACAATATAACTTTGAGGAACAACAAAATGTGAAGTCAATGGAAACATAATTGTTATCTGTATAACCTGACAGTCACAGTATCTGATGTAGACCTTCATAATATAACTTTGAGGAACAACAAAATGTGAAGTCAATGGAAACATAATTGTTATCTGTATAACCTGACAGTCACAGTATCTGATGTAGACCTTCACAATATAACTTTGGGAACAACAAAATGTGAAGTCAATGGAAACATAATTGTTATCTGTATAACCTGACAGTCACAGTATCTGATGTAGACCTTCACAATATAACTTTGGGAACAACAAAATGTGAAGTCAATGGAAACATAATTGTTATCTGTATAACCTGACAG
This sequence comes from Stictocephala bisonia, assembly GCA_035578905.1. NCBI lineage: Eukaryota > Metazoa > Arthropoda > Insecta > Hemiptera > Membracidae > Stictocephala > Stictocephala bisonia. The sequence continues at coordinate 29,571 of JAQJVL010000741.1, forward strand.
TCACAGTATCTGATGTAGACCTTCACAATATAACTTTGAGGAACAACAAAATGTGAAGTCAATGGAAACATAATTGTTATCTGTATAACCTGACAGTCACAGTATCTGATGTAGACCTTCACAATATAACTTTGAGGAACAACAAAATGTGAAGTCAATGGAAACATAATTGTTATCTGTATAACCTGACAGTCACAGTATCTGATGTAGACCTTCATAATATAACTTTGAGGAACAACAAAATGTGAAGTCAATGGAAACATAATTGTTATCTGTATAACCTGACAGTCACAGTATCTGATGTAGACCTTCACAATATAACTTTGGGAACAACAAAATGTGAAGTCAATGGAAACATAATTGTTATCTGTATAACCTGACAGTCACAGTATCTGATGTAGACCTTCACAATATAACTTTGGGAACAACAAAATGTGAAGTCAATTGAAGCATAATTAAATTGTTTACATTTATAATTTTTGCAACTTATATTAAGAAACAATTTTTATAACTGAAAATATTCTCATAAATTATCAGGTTAAATGTTTTAAAATTGAAAATAACAATTTATGAAAAGATATTTAAAAATTACCATCGTTGTTTCAAAATTTAAAAATTAATTTAATGTTTTATCAAATAAAATATGTTTTATGTGGTAGAACAATGAACGGAATGTTTTTAAATCTTTCAAACTACATGGCTACGACCATTTATTTAACTTTAATTTACATGCATATATCTATAGAGTTTTTATTATTAATATTTGTAATGAAATAATTCGCATTATATAAATCGAACCTATGTAAACATATAATGTATTTATTTTTTATTGATATTAAAACTTCTATATGTAGACCTATATCACAATAATTACAAACTTCACAGTTCCACTATCCCTCTTTGATCAGGAACAATCGTCAATAAAATAATAACAATCGATAAGTTATTTAATAATCTCTTGGCACATCTTCGGATAACGTTGACCTGTTTTTGAGTTTATTATAATTCACACTTTCTCAGTAAAAACTATTTTTGTTTTCCTATTCAAACCATAATTAACAGTATATTTCTTTCAAATTGTATTGTATTTGTTACAAAGTTTGTTGTTCACAATAACCAAATACCTGGTTTTTCGTTTTAAGATTATAATATGTTGTATATATACACAAGTCCGGTTTACACACTTAAAGAGTGTCTAGTTGACGATCACAAGTATCACTCAGCCCTGCCGCTGCCATATTGTGGCGTAAGGACCCTTCACCTAGCTTCATTTTGTAGCCTGGATGACCTGTCATATATTTTCCGAAGCAAGTTTAATGTTTGAGAATTTTTCCAAAAATGTAAATTGAAAACATGATATTTTAAATAAATAGGCTGATTATGTTTTTTATTTTTTAGATTGTGTTTTGTAGACTATAATTTTAATAATTAATTAGCTCCTGGTACATTTGTCTATAAAGGGTCTATAATGAAGTTAATTCGAAGTTGTTGACTAGTGGATTGTGCTTTTATTTGTTTTTTTATTTATGAGATCACTCATCTGACTCCATACTCACGAGTCAGACATTATAAATGTCTGTTAAATATAATGAATGAGTATGCCTTTAATACAAGAGTTGGATTTATAATTTAGTGGCCTTAAACACGTCTATTCTATAGGCTGAGATTCTAGATAGTTGGTTATTTTGGTCAAGGCTACAATGAAAAAAACTTTAAAAGTCAGTTACATAGAAGAACGACTCACCACTGGTAAAAGACTTCTTATCGAAATCATTCTTAAGAATATTTGAAGGCACACATGAATAATTTGCTCCAATTAATTGTATGATTTTTGAGCCTACATCAAATATATCATCAATAACAGACAAAGATCTTAGCATAATTTTATATTTTGTATGTTGTTAATTTTAAGATTTTTCTGAATAAACAATACTTTGATCACTTAAGGTTTCTCCCTAAAGGTCATGAAATCTCAGCCTTATTTGATTGAGGGCATAAAACACATTATCCTTACAGGATGAACTCTGCCCCATCTAGCAGCATAATCCTTGGTACTAGTAAGTACAAGTTTTACATTGCTTTGTTGAAGTTATAAGTTATAAATGTTTGGCAAAAAGGAAACATATATACGTAAATGCAGTTAACTGTTCATTTACTTTATTGATGATTTTGATATTTCCTATTTACTTAAACTCAACAATTTATATTTATAGCAACTAAAATTAAAAAAGTAACGTGGAGTATGTCTGTGCATCCTTTTTAAAAACTTACTGCAACATAGTTTAAATCAAGAAATATCTTTATGTTTTCAGGATATTTAATTTCTTCCAGTTCAACCTGGAAGGCTCTGTTATTGAAGGTAAGAAAGGTGAGCTCCATTGTGACGCCCAAACGGAATCAATATCACATTAGACTGGGTGGGGTCTGTTACTTTCAAATTCCTGAGGACATTTTGTTCTTCTCACTACGTTACCACATTGCATAAATACTTCCGAATACTTATAAAAATACAATTTATGGTTAAGGATATTTTTAGGTAGATTTTCATAACTTTAACTAATTCGGAACGTCCATTATCATATATATTTATATGTGATTCCTTGGCACATACACGATTGTAGGCACTTTAAGTAATTCGGAACGTCCATTATCGTATATATTTATATGTGATTCCTTGGCACATACACGATTGTAGGCAGTTAAAGTATACAAAATCAAAGTATATTTTACAGTAAACTTCGAACAATAAGATTATTATGATATTGAAGTCACCTAATTTAGGCTCACATTTTATATCTTACTAACATCCCCACTTTATATATAACTCATTATGACTCTGACAATGGTTTTGGGACAATAATCTATGCAATAATTGTACCTCATACATCTAGAACTGAACACAAATTTTATTGAGCTCAACCTTTTAAAACATTAGTCGTTTATTTTAACAAAAAATACGTGCTTTATAGGTAAGGCAATATATCAAATAAAACATTACTGATTATGAAAATAACTGTTGCAAGTTTAAAAGATATGTACATATCACATGTATAAATATGAAAAACTATTGTCTTTTTATGGTATGATGAACTCTACCTTATTTTATCTGCATTTTCTCCATATTAATAGAGTTTGTTGAGTAGACTTTAGTAGAGTGTTAAAGATACTCTCAGAAATCTCTCATTCCTTAAGACCGTAGAATGAACTTGGAACAATTTACTTAGTTTACCTTCTGATAGATGAAAATAAGGAAATAAGGATTGGCTATTACAAAGTGACCAAATGTATGGTAATCTCCAAATACAATATAAAATATCAAGTTAAATGGTGTTCCCCAAATAACTTGACATTTAGATTGGCTATTACAAAGTGATCAAATGTATGGTAATCTCCTAATACAATATAAATTACAAGTTGATTGGTGTTCCCCAAATAACTTGACATTTAGATTGGCTATTACAAAGTGATCAAGTGTATGGTAATCTCCAAATACAATATAAAATATCAAGTTGAATGGTGTTCCCCAAATAACTTGACATTTAGATTGGCTATTACAAAGTGATCAAATGTATGGTAATCTCCAAATATAATATAAATATCAAGTTGAATTGTGTTCCCCAAATAACTTGACATTTAGATTGGCTATTACAAAGTGATCAAATGTATGGTAATCTCCAAATACAATATAAATATCAAGTTGAATGGTGTTCCCCAAATAACTTGACATTTAGATTGGCTATTACAAAGTGATCAAATGTATGGTAATCTCCAAATACAATATAAATACCAAGTTGAATGGTGTTCCCCAAATAACTTGACATTTAGATTGGCTATTACAAAGTGATCAAATGTATGGTAATCTCCAAATACAATATAAATATCAAGTTGAATGGTGTTCCCCAAATAACTTGACATTTAGATTGGCTATTACAAAGTGATAAAATGTATGGTAATCTCCAAATACAATATAAATATCAAGTTGAATGGTGTTCCCCAAATAACTTGACATTTAGATTGGCTATTACAAAGTGATCAAATGTATGGTAATCTCCAAATACAATATAAAATATCAAGTTGAATGGTGTTCCCCAAATAACTTGACATTTAGATTGGCTATTACAAAGTGATCAAATGTATGGTAATCTCCAAATACAATATAAAATACCAAGTTGAATGGTGTTCCCCAAATAACTTGACATTTAGATTGGCTATTACAAAGTGATCAAATGTATGGTAATCTCCAAATACAATATAAAATATCCAGTTGAATGGTGTTCCCCAAATAACTTGACATTTAGATTGGCTATTACAAAGTGATCAAATGTATGGTAATCTCCAAATACAATATAAAATATCAAGTTGAATGGTGTTCCCCAAATAACTTGACATTTAGATTGGCTATTACAAAGTGATCAAATGTATGGTAATCTCCAAATACAATATAAATACCAAGTTGAATGGTGTTCCCCAAATAACTTGACATTTAGATTCAAACTATTACTACTATCGGAAACATATAAAAAAAGTACACATATCGTCCATATCATCTACCAACTTCTGACAAGTTTAATGCATTTAACACAAATTAGGAACTTGACAAACACCATCAGGTTGTTCGGACCAATAGTTCTTGTGTTGTTACCAGATAAAATAAGGTTTTACGATATTCAGGTGAGTTATAGGCCTACAATTAAGTTAATATACATATAATTAAGTTAGTTGTTGGAAATGGAAGTAAATTATTAATATTATTAATTGTATATGTTTTACTTGAAGTTTAATAAAATTAACTTATATAAACAAATGTTGTGTTTGTTAGCAGTATTTCCTACTCAGATTGCAATCTATACTAAATATAGAAACGTTTGTATTTATAAGCTATAATGCAACTTAATATGCGATTATCATATAGCGAAAAATAATACTAAGAGAATACCTGAAAGATAGCATTTAATCACAATATCACATTTCGAACAATTTACAAACTATAATGCAACTTAATATGCGATTTTCATATAGCAAAAAATAATACTAAGAGAATACCTGAAAGATAGCATTTAATCACAATATCACATTTCGAACAATTTACAAACTATAATAAAACTTAATATGCGATTATTATATAGCGAAAAATAATACTAAGAGAATACCTGAAAGATAGCATTTAATCACAATATCACATTTCGAACAATTTACAAACTATAATGCAACTTAATATGCGTATAAGTTGTGTATATTATAGTTAATTATAGTTATGTATATTATTTATTTATTTGTTCCATTGTGTTTATTGCAGTTGGATTTTATTTGTTGTTATTTGTATCGTTATTTATTTGGATTATACAAATGTTACATGCACATAATTGATTTAATTTGTTTTGGTTTTTATTTATTTGTTTGTTGAATTGTTCATAGTCTATATAGTATTTAATGTTAATTATTTACTGCCGGTTTATTGTATATTTATATTATATAGTTATGTATATTGTTTATTTATTTGTTTCCATTGTGTTAGTGTTTAGTGCTTTGAGGCTTATATGTAGTTAGGAATGCCAGTCGTTATCCAGGAGGAAGCTTTAAACAATCAAACAATCTATTGATATGAATTCCAAAATAAAATGAACATTAGGACTACTGATATTAAAAAATTTACATTTTTGAAAAAATTGGTATATATAGTAAATAACGAATGTTATTCGATTTCCTTTGACTATGTTTCCTTGGTGCGTATTGATTTGTTTATTTATTTTTGTTTTGTTTGTTTTTACTTTAAGATTATCTATATATTAAAGATATTTTATTATGAACAAATTAGTTTATCTCTCAAATAGCTATATGCTAGAGAGATTAAAAAAGACACTGCAATGTAAAAATAAATTTAAGAAATAATAAATGATTTTGAATTGAATTGAATTGATTATCATATAGTGAAAAATAATACTAAGAGAATACCTGAAAGATAGCATTTAATCACAATATCACATTTCGAACAATTTACAAACTATAATGCAACTTAATATACGATTATCATATAGCAAAAAATAATACTAAGAGAATACCTGAAAGATAGCATTTAATCACAATATCACATTTCGAACAATTTACAAACTATAATGCAACTTAATATGCGATTATCATATAGCGAAAAATAATACTAAGAGAATACCTGAAAGATAGCATTTAATCACAATATCACATTTCGAACAATTTACAAACTATAATGCAACTTAATATGCGATTATCATATAGCAAAAAATAATACTAAGAGAATACCTGAAAGATAGCATTTAATCACAATATCACATTTCGAACAATTTACAAACTATAATGCAACTTAATATGCGATTATCATATAGCGAAAAATAATACTAAGAGAATACCTGAAAGATAGCATTTAATCACAATATCACATTTCGAACAATTTACAAACTATAATGCAACTTAATATGCGATTATCATATAACGAAAAATAATACTAAGAGAATACCTGAAAGATAGCATTTAATCACAATATCACATTTCGAACAATTTACAAACTATAATGCAACTTAATATGCAATTATCATATAGCAAAAAATAATACTAAGAGAATACCTAAAAGATAGCAGTTAATCACAATATCATATTTCGAACAGGAGCACTTTCACACAAATGATATTTTACTATAAATGTCGTGAAAAAATTTCAGGAAAACTAAAACCACTTGATTTTGTGAAATAAAGGCCATTCCAATTGAAAACAACTTCTGGCACAAACAAAAGTCAACTTACTAAAACATTCAAATGAAATAGTAAACAATCTGGCAAGATAAACAAGGAGGCGTGCATCGGCTGAGCGCATTAAAACACAATAATTAATCTTTTAATTTTTGTAAAAGTTATGCCAGTAGCCTTTACGGAGATGTAATGTAGACACACAACAGGTTTATTCTACGTTTTGGCAAGTGGTACACAACACTTATAGTAAATTAAAATTTAATAAAAATACAAAGGTTTTAACATAAAGTGCCTAGAATATGAACTACAATAGTCAGCTGAATTAATTAATTTGACTTATTGTTTGGAATAAATTGAATTAAGTATTTGAATTAAATACTTTGAATTGATGTTGAAAGTTAATTCAATCACTCATGATGACACTCAAGTTAATGAGGAATAAAGGTACGAATGGTTGTAGAAACAGCTTTCACTGATGAGTCTACATTTATTTTACGGCCTTTTTCGTGTATTTAAACCATCTGATAGTTGAAAAATATTAACTATCAACAAATAAATACATTTTATATATGAGATAAAGTACAATCATGTGGTAACCTCTGCAAAGGGAACAATATGAAAACCACAGTTTGGTCACAGCTGACCACTTTACAGGGCGTGATATTAAAACTGACATTGAATTACACATCGGCATGAGGGTCGAGATTGCAGTCCCTATGTGTTGTGATAAATATCAGTTTAAAATTAACGCTTCACTGTAATATAAAGGGGTATGCTAAACTTCCAATTGTAAGCGCTACATATTCATTTTATTATTTGAAACAATTAAACATGTTACTCATAGGTTATTTTGAAATTATCCCAGAATTTTAATTTCTCTTCGAAAACAAAATCTCAAAAATACTTCATTGAAACAATTACTAAGTGAACTCTCATAACAGTAAGATTGTCAGCGTAAGAGTGCAATGTCGTATTATATAATAAAGTATCTATATTAATAACATACATATCAAAGAGTAATGAAACCAAAATTGACTTTTGTGGAACACCACTAATAAAAGTATTGGTTATGCTGTACTAAGATGTATAGTAACATAAATGGTATAAGCCAAACAGACTGAAGTGTAATTGTTGTGACTCACACACTACCTAGGTAAGATCACAACCAAGATAAAGCATTTCTATATAAAAACCAAAACTTTTCAGTTTTGCTTATTGAATATTATGATTGACTGTGTCGAAGGCTTTGTTGAAATCAAATAAGGTCGGAATTGTGCACTGGCCTCGATCCATGGCTAATCTAATATCATTGATTACCTTCAGAAAGACCTTGAATGTAACCAACATTTTAGGATTTATAACCTCCAAAAAGTGCATTAACATAACGGTCATTTAGATACATTTGACATTTACAACTTATAGTTATATATAGTTTGGGTATTTTAATATTTACGAAGTAAAGTGATTTTTAAAATGATCACATAGCTCCAATTGTATACAGCGTAACGTTACTAGGAGATGTACAATTACTAGGAGAGGGACAATCTCCACCAATGAAGTCCCTATGTTCATACAAACATAATAAATAAATTATTTATCTCTTCCCTTCTTCCATTAATATTTCCGAAAAGTTATCAAGAAATAAAGCTTTATGATCTCAGTGGGAACGTCAACAAGTGCTCTTGACTTGTTTTAATTGGGTGGGAGAGGGGGGCTTCGTGACTTAACCTGAGTAGTTAATAGTTTTTTTCTTATATTATCTTCATTATTTTCCCTGTTAATGATCAGAAACAATGTTTCTAACTGGTCTGTACAGATCCTAAATACCTACTTGTCATTTATTCATTGAAGGTACTATTAATGTATTTATCTCTGTAATGATGTAATTTTCTATTGGTGTTCAGTAGAATCTGTAGAGATAATTAATTGTTATTTGTATTACTAAGTTAAAATGAGCAACATAATAAACTTTCATCCAAGTGTAACACAATATTGTATGAAAATACAACATATTTATTATAAAAACATAACTTACTCTTATACGCCGAATTACTACCTTATAAATAAAACAAATTCGTTTTGTTGCCAAAGTAATTAAGATAGCATTGTAAATTGATACTAATTTTCTCAAAATGACAGATTATTTAATCATAATCTGAGCGATAAGTAATCTGATTCCAACGTGCTGACAACTCAGTTGTAGGACCATAAAATATAACACTGCAAACTATTTGTTCCAAAGAGACGATTCAGACCATTCCATAGGCTGTTATTTGAATTAAAATATACAATGATATATTTTTTATTGTGTCCTTAAAGAGAATAAATATGGGAACGTCATGAAACAGTTTTAGTAAAAACAATCACATGTAATAGCTTGATTGTATATTTAATGTGATAAAATGAGATCACAAGAATGAAACAAACTATTGCACTTTTTTAGCATAGTAATATTTTAAATATCTCATAAACTAAATTTACGTCATTTATGTGTGTCACATAACTCCATTATAATGAGTCAAGAACTCCATATACATTTATACAGGAAAAACTATCGTAAAGACTATGTCCGTGGTAATAAATAGTATTACATGTAAAAATTATAACAGTGTTTTTTTCAAATAGTTAATAAAACTATAATAGTACTTTGGGTAGAGTACTTAATATCAAAACTTTGAACTAACGTAATTGATGTAAAAATATGCAGAGGAAAATAAATGAAGCACGATATGTTTACATATATTATATGTGATACAAATCAAATCATCTTTATTGTAGATAGATATAATAACTACACAATTGGGTTAGATAAAAATCTACAGCTTGAGAAATATTGCTTGATGACAACTAGCTGTAACAACATCGAGCTATTAGAACGTCCTTTACTGTGCGTTTGTATCGCCCTCTATCATTAATAGTTGTTATACTGTCCGGCAGGGAGTTGTAAAACAGATGCTTGTTAAAGAATGAGGTTTGATGGAGGGAACTCTGATATTATTAATGTTACGGAGATTTTAGTCATGATTGATTGTTTCTCCATTGAGAAATATACAGTTTTTGTGTACAAATTAACGAAATAAAAATAGAAATCGAAGGAAATTTTAATATATGGTGGCTTGCTGTAAATTGTTAATATATGGTGGCTTGCTGTAAATCTATACATATATAAGCCAAATACCACTCACTCACTCACTGACTGACTAAACACGAAATCTCAAAAACCACCGAACGGATTCGTATGAAACTTGGTACGTAGCTTTCTCTAGGGTAGTAGGTGCTCGCTAAGAAACGGTTTCAAAAAATTCAATCAGGTTCGCGACCAAACCGCGAAAAACGCGACTTTTAAATTTATGTATTTTTTGTGAACTTACAAATCACATTGCAACAAAACTTGGTACCAAGCTTCCTTTTAGGTCTTAGATGAACTCTAGAAAAAAGTTTTCACAAAGTTCGGGTCATTTCAGCACTATAAAGAACTAGCAGAAAGTACCCGTGCTTCGCTACGGATTATGATTAAGGAACGGATTCGAATGCAAATTGGTATGTAGCTTTCTCTAGAGTTGGTACTCTCTGAGAAACTGTTTCAAAAAATTATGGTGGCTTGCTGTAAATTGTTAATATATGGTGGCTTGCTGTAAATCTATACATATATAAGCCAAATACCACTCACTCACTCACTGACTGACTAAACACGAAATCTCAAAAACCACCGAACGGATTCGTATGAAACTTGGTACGTAGCTTTCTCTAGGGTAGTAGGTGCTCGCTAAGAAACGGTTTCAAAAAATTCAATCAGGTTCGCGACCAAACCGCGAAAAACGCGACTTTTAAATTTATGTATTTTTTGTGAACTTACAAATCACATTGCAACAAAACTTGGTACCAAGCTTCCTTTTAGGTCTTAGATGAACTCTAGAAAAAAGTTTTCACAAAGTTCGGGTCATTTCAGCACTATAAAGAACTAGCAGAAAGTACCCGTGCTTCGCTACGGATTATGATTAAGGAACGGATTCGAATGCAAATTGGTATGTAGCTTTCTCTAGAGTTGGTACTCTCTGAGAAACTGTTTCAAAAAATTAAATCGGGTTCTCGACCAAACCACGTAAAACGCGACGTTTAATTTTCGAATTTTCTGAACTTAAACATTAGATTAAAAGAAAAGTTGGTGCTAAACTTCCTTTTAGGTCTAAGATGAATTCTGGGACGTTTTTTCAGAACTTACAAAGCAGATCGCAACTAAAATCGGTGCTAAGCTTTCTTTTAGGTCTTAAATGAACTGTAATAAAAATTTTACAACAAGTTTGGTTCTGCTCGGCACTATAACTCTTTATACTTTGCATAGGTGCTTATAAAAAAAAAACATTTCAATCACGTTTCAAACCAAACAGCAAAAACTCGATACTTGACGATTGTTGTATATTTTCTAAATCTAGACAACAGATCACAAATAAACTTGATACTATGATTCTTCGGCTGATTGTAAATTAGCGATAGCAGTCTTGGCTGTTCACTAGAAGGCCGGTTCTTATCAGTTGACCTCTGCCCTCCCTCCCACTCCCCGCACCTCACCAGCACCGCACCGCAGTACGGCTCGGCTCATATCAGTCCAGTACACGCTTTTGACCTGAACACTGCTTAGCTGTTTGTTCAGTTCTGTCCATTGCTTATTGCTTCTGAATACTACCTAGGCTACTTTTTCTTAAATATTTTCTTTTGCCCCACTATTTGCTACCATAGTATTCGATTGCCTCACATCCTTTCATACCATCATTTTTTTACCTTTTTTCATGTCATAACTCTGACATTCATAATAGTTCTCCTGGTTCAAACTTGATACAGTTGACATAACTCTGTAGTTACAACTCCGGCCACTCCACTTTGGGTATGGTGTTCCCTTACTACATGAGTTTATATTGGTATTTTATTCTGTTAACTATTTGCTTCTTTTACTTACTGCTTGCTTCAATTCTAGATCATCTGCTTGGGTTTGAACCTTTTCACTTCATCTTCTTCTTCTAAAATACAAAGCTAAATTTTTCTTTATTCATCTTAATACTTTTTCTGAACAGTTGCACGACAATGGTTATTGAAACATTCAATATTGATGGTGTGGCAGTACCTCACCATGTAACAAAGATCACTGGGGACGGGGCTTGCCTTTTCTCCTCTTTATCTTATCTGGTCCACTGTACAGCTTCACTAACACTCCGAGTGCGCGCTGACATTGTGCGTCACGTGTCCAACAACTGGCGCAGACTTAAGCCTTACACCTTGACCATAAATAAAAACCCTTACAGAACTAAACGTCAGTACATCGCCGACATGTCACAGCCTTACTTCTATGGAACCTTTTGTGAGCTCATGGCTGCAGCAGAGGTCTTTCCTTATAAGTTCGAGCTCTTTCGTGACAGAAAACTCTTAGCCTGTTATGAGGATGAGGTTCAGGAAATAAAAAGACTTAAGTTCTCTGGTGATGACATGGCAGGGCACTTTGACGTTCTTATACCTTGCGAACAACCTTATGTACCAAATTATTTTCAAACCAGTCTACATACCTCAAAATCTTATGCCTCAACATTAAAATCCCAACCTGGTTTTTCTGAATCTATGCCCACCGACCCTATTACATCCAAACCTAGCCCATCTTCCCTTTGTGTCTATGAACCTGTTGCAGTCCAACCAGGCTCTTCTCAGCCCATCCTATCAAACCTTGAAACTCCCTTAGACATGAGTTCGGACGAATCAATCGTAACAGTAATCACACCTCAAAAATCTAGAGGTAGAAAACGAAGGAAAAGATTCACTGATTCCATCCGAAAAAAGCAGGTTAGGGAGTCTGTTGCTAAAAATACGGAGAGCCACCCTGAAATGCATAGAAAGGCTGTTAAAAAATATGCCGAGAGCCACCCTGAAGTGCACAGGGGGGCTGTTCAAAAATATGCCGAGAGCCACCCAGAAGAAACAGAATGTGTTGCAGTAATGGAAAAGTTCAACTGCTTCCCTTTCAAAAATATCCCGACCCCTTACATAGCCTTCTTTCTCACGACCATCCTGAGGCTGAGCATGTTCTTAATAATATTCGCAAATACAACGGTTGTTTCCAAATGACGTCGTTTGGAGCAAAAGAGATAAAAGGAGACCATTCATGCCAACATATAAGGTGCAAGGCCAGGTTTATCATAGAATAGGGAGTCTAATGCCTCGAACACAACAGCAGCCGTCTTTCCTTCAGATATATTTTGTTGGTGATGATAACCGTGAAAGAGACATTCGCTGTGGGTACTTTCAAGATGTCAAGCCAGCATTGGTAGGCCAACTCCAAAAAATTCTTCATGAACATAACAAATATATCAAAGAGTTCAAAGCTGCTATTGATTCTGTTCCCAAAGATCAGCAAGATTTCCAGGTAGTTATCACAGTTATCACTGCTGACCAGAAGCCTTCGAGTGCTCACAAGGGTCGTTACAATACTCCTACCACTAACAAAGTTGCTGTCTTGATTGTAGGCCAGGTGTTTGAAAAGCGAGATATTATGCTATACAGTAGGGAAGACAAACTGATAAGAATCAGTGAGCTACATCGAGCGTATGATTCTCTTCAGTATCCTCTCATGTTCTGCTGTGGTGAAGATGGCTATTGTATCAACATCCCTCAGCGTGACCCAAACACCAAGACAGCACTTAAGAAAACTGTGTCTGCAGCTGATTTCTACGGATATAATTTAATGGAGCGAGAAGGCGAAGAACCATATTTACTTTTGTTTCGCAACCTCCTCAACCAATTTTTGGTTGATATGTACGCAAAAATTTAAACAGAACGGCTAAACTTCATTCGAAACAACCAAAAAAAGTTGAGGAGTGAAGACTACATTCACTTGAAGGATGCCATGAGAAAAGCTGATGCTCAGGTATCGGAGCTGGGTAAGATGGTTGTACTGCCATCAAGCTTCACTGGAGGACCTCGCTACATGCATGAGCGTACTCAGGATGCCATGACCTATGTCCGCCATTTTGGTCGTCCAGATCTCTTTATAACTTTTACGTGCAACCCAAAATGGCGAGAGATATGTGAACTGCTCAAGGAAGGTCAGAAGGCTCAGCACAGACATGACTTGGTAGCGCGGGTTTTCTACTTAAAAGTGAAGCATTTGATGAAACTAACGAAAGAGTCTATATTTGGAGCATGTAGATGTCACATGTTCTCCATAGAATGGCAAAAAAAGAGGCCTTCCTCATGTACACATTCTCCTTTGGCTAGAAGAAAAGATTAAACCAGACATGATTGACAAAGTTATTTGTGCAGAGATACCTGACCCAGAGCTAGACCCTGCCCTCCATGAGATTGTGAAGTCAACTGTGATCCACGACCCATGTGGTGCTCTCAACAGAAATTCGCCCTGTATGGTTAATGGAGCTTGCAGAAAAAAGTATCCCCGTCCTCTACTAAGAGAAACACAGACTGGGGAAGACGGTTATCCTAAATACCGTAGGCGTTCTCCTTCAGATGGTGGATTTGTTGTTGACATCAACGGGGTAAAGCTTGACAATCAATGGGTGGTACCTTTTAACCCTGTCCTGTCTCGCACTTTTTCAGCGCATATCAACGTCGAGTACTGCAACTCTGTCAAGTCTATCAAATATATTTGCAAATACGTCAACAAAGGGTCCGATCAAGCAGCTTTTACAGTTGAAAATGAACTTGACGAGGTGACAAGGTACCAGACAGGACGCTACATTAGTACTTCTGAAGCTGTCTGGCGAATTCTCTGATTTCCAATACACGATCGCCATCCCCCAGTCATGCATCTTGCAGTTCATCTTGAAAACGACCAAAGAGTTTATTTTAACGAAGAAAATGTCATAGAAAGGCTAAACAACCCGCCAAAAACTACTCTTTTGGGCTTCTTCGATCTGTGCAAAACCGATGCGTTTGCAAGAACCCTCCTTTACTCTGAAGTTCCGTCATATTTCGTATGGAAAAAGAATACCTTTTGTAGAAGAAAGCAAGGGAAATCAGTACCAGGCTATCCCGGGGTGAAAAAAGATCAGGTTTTAGGCAGGGTATATACTGTTCACCCTAATAACTCTGAGTGCTATTTTCTACGCCTTCTCCTACACCAAGTTAAAGGGCCTACGTCATTTGAATATCTTAGGAACGTAAATGGAGTGGTTCACCAAACGTTTCAGTCTGCATGTACAGCTCTTGGTTTGCTCGAAGACGACACTCACTGGGATCGAACACTAGAAGAAGCTTCACTCTCAGACTCCCCGTCCAAGATCCGCGAACTACTTGCCATCATGTTGGTGTTTTGCCAAGTAAGTAGTCCTCTCACATTATGGGAAAAACACCGCGACAGTTTGGTGGACGACGTAAAGAGGTCGATGGAGACAGAGTTTGGGGATGTGCAACAGCGTATGGACATTGTGTACAACAAATGTTTGGCTTTACTCGAAGATTTGGTGTATTCAATGTCTGGCAACCGTCTCCAAAACTATGGTCTTCCTACACCACTTCGCGAGCAAGAGTCCATCACTAACAACCTGGAACGCCTCAGAGAAATTTTTTTCGATGTAGTCCAGCTCTGTGAAATGGTTGCTGTAAATGTTCCAAAGCTGAACGAAGAACAACTGAATATTTACAAAGAAATTACCTGCAGTATTATTTCAGAATCTGGGCAACTCTTTTTCCTGGACGCTCCTGGTGGTACCAGAAAAACATTTTTGATCAATTTGTTGTTAGCAAAAATAAGGAGTGAGAAAAAGATTGCCATCGCAGTTGCATCCTCTGGCATTGCTGCGACACTGCTTGATGGTGGGAAGACGGCTCATTCAGCTTTCAAGTTGCCTCTCAACCTGAACCACTCAAAAACACCTATTTGCAACATATCAAGACAAAGCAATATGGGCCAGGTACTCAAAGAAACAGTATTAATTGTTTGGGACTAGTGTACCATGGCCCACAAAGGAGGTATAGAGGCTCTGGACAGGACACTTCAAGACATCAGGAACTGCAAACGTCTAATGGGCGGAGTAACAGTTCTGCTGGCTGGAGACTTCAGGCAAACCTTGCCCGTGATACCTCGAGGAACTCGGGCTGATGAGGTGAAAGCGTGCCTTAAGTCATCCTTCTTATGGCCAAAAATTAAAATCCTGTCTTTGAGAGTTAACATGAGAGTTCATTTGAATGGAGATTTGAAAGCAGAAGAATTTTCTACATTAGTTTTACAAATAGGTGATGGTAAACTGCTAGAAGATCATGAAGGTAAATGTGCAATACCTCAAAATCTTTTTCATACTGTTAGTGATATGAAGACACTGCTTGACAAGATATATCCTAACTTAAATGACAATGTGAACAATAGTCCAACATGGTTGCAAGAGAGGGCGATTCTTACCCCAACTAACGACTCTGCAAATATAATAAACCTTTCGTTGTTAGAAAAATTGCCTTCTGCTGTTGTGAGGTATGAATCTGTGGACTCAGTGGTTGAGACAGAAGACGCTGTTCACTATCCAGCGGAGTTTCTCCACACTCTGAACCCCCCTGGAATTCCACCTCATGTTCTTTCTCTAAAGGTCGGTGCTCCAATAATGCTACTCCGCAACGTAAACCCTCCCAAACTCTGTAACGGTACCAGGCTGCAGGTGAAAACTCTGCATAAACATGTTATTGAAGCGACAATATTTACAGGCGTTGGTCAAGGAGAAACTGTTTTTATTCCCCGAATTCCTCTTATTCCCTCAGACTACCATTTTGCATTCAAACGTCTGCAGTTCCCTGTAAAATTATGCTATGCCATGACTATTAACAAGGCACAAGGGCAAAGTTTGAAGATGGCTGGGGTAGATCTGAGCAATGACTGTTTCTCCCATGGCCAGTTATACGTAGCATGTTCTAGAGTAAGCTCATCTGACAGTCTGGTCGTCCTTCAGCCAGAAAAAAGGACTAAAAATGTTGCTTACAAAGAGGTACTAAGCACTTAAGAAAACAACAACATCAATTTTGGCTGTCCGTATATATCTATCAGACTAAAATGTACTAAAATATATTTAAGTACTTGCATATATTAAACTACCTGGTGGGACTGTTCCGGCAGAGGATAGGGTGACTGCCTTACCAAATAAAACTACCCGGTGAGACTGTTCCGGCAGAGGCTAGGGTGACTGCCTTACCAAATAAAACTACCCGGTGAGACTGTTCCGGCAGAGGCTAGGGTGACTGCCTTACCAAATAAAACTACCCGGTGGGATTGATTCGGCAGAGGCTAGGGTGACTGCATTAACAAATAAAACTACCCGGTGTGATTGATTCGGCAGAGGCTAGGGTGACTGCCTTACCAAATAAAACTACCCGGTGTTTTTAATTAAATGTTATATATATATATATATATATATATATATATATATATATATTTTAAATAAGTTGTAAATATGGTCTCTACCTGCCGGCCTCCCCGTGGCGAGACTGGATACGCCAGACTCATTTTCTCAATTTTAATTCTGGTAAACCAACGGGCAGATGTACTCGAGTTACTAACAATTAATTATTTCGTTCCTCGGCGAAAATACACAACCCGTACATAGGTCCTAATGTAAGTGTTTCTTAATCATAATCCGTAGCGAAGCACGGGTACTTTCTGCTAGTTGTTAATATATGGTGGCTTGCTGTAAATTGTTAAAATATGGTGGCTTGCTGTAAATTGTTAATATATGGTGGCTTGCTGTAAATTGTTCATATGGTTATCTTTTACATTTTGAAAACAAAACTTGTTTGGACTGTCTCGTGGCCACATACTTCTATGCCATAGGTTAAATCAGTCCATAATACGCCGCTATAAGAACGTTAGAATCAGAAAATTTAGGCAAGTTTTTTAATACAAAAACCCCGAAAGAAAGTTTTCGCGTGACCTTATCAACAATACAATACAAGTTTTGATATCGTTCTTGATACAATTAACATGAACAGTTCTTTATTAGAACGATCAACAGTAGGTCAGTAAAATATAACATAATTGTTAAATTTGACTACTGCGCTGAATCAACATATAGGTGCTGTATCTCAGCTACTTGGGGACAAAGTGTTGTGGAGATTGTAGGCGATAGATTCTATGCTCGGTCCTCATCGACGTACTAAAGAAGTCCGTGTTGGATGGTAGTCAAGATTCAGAAGTTGTGTAGCGAAGATAACTGAGTGTCAGACTTGTCAGTTAGCTGAAAATCGGACCAACACTCTGTGGTTCGGATTCGACGTAAAGTTGTAGGTCCCTTAGTTGCCCTAACTATTTTTTAATAAATAGATCTTTCTGGGGAACAGTCAACCTTAGTTAGTAACAATGACTACACTCGTTCATCTACACTCATCGCAATCATTCGCCTCTTATATTCACCCATATGTTGACGATCTTATGAATGAATGATGGCTGCATAATCGATAAAAAATTATAGCTGTTTGTTAATTTTAATTACTAAACACAATTGGAAAGTTTTTATCTACACGTAGTTGATGTTCCATTAGAAGCAAATAGTGCACCGTTCCGCCATCGTACGTTCAGAGAGAAATGTAAACAATAATGGTGCGTTGAGTTCTAGTTTAGTGTAATAGCCAAGCTTCTCTCAAGGGAGTAATGATATACAACTTAGCAAGTCTTTTGAGATGTTCAATTAAGATAATTTCAATTTCAGTAGTATTAATTACAAGTTCCTAAATAACCCTGGAGAATGGAGGTAATTCCAAATAAAGATTGGATTGGTTGTACTGACAGTCTGGCTCAATTCTATAACTGTTCACTTATTTCCGAGAACAGTACATTTTAAAATGTTGTCCACAAGTAGATATGCTTGTAAATTATTTACCATAGCTGTAAGGAGCTATGGTGTACCAGAGAAACTACAAAATAAATGTATTAAAAATAAATAGTGGTTGTTTTGGGAGTATTGGAAATTGCAAATTTTCCCTGAAAACTGATGACTGAGCTCTGCTTTACAGAATGTGGAATCGCTCTATTAAAATAATAAAAATTGAGACAAAAATATAATGGGTGTTTGGAATACATTTTATTGTATAAGAAAATATACTCTACCCGTACTAAATTGTAATTGTTATTTATTATTCATGTTATTATTTAAAAAATCGGACATGATGTTTCGATCAGCGTTGATTTTTATTTATTTTCACTTTCATTATCTTATGATGCATAATATATCTGTAATTTAAATTGCCATTAATGAAATATACATAAATCTTGTGTGGCCCTCTTTTCAAAGTATATTAATTTAAAATGTAAGAATTGCAATTCAACGTTGGAATTAAATTGCATTCTTTTCACGTTATTATTTTACCGCGTTATACTTAAGTTACATTTTGATAAAATTTCACAAAGTCGTTAAATATAAATTATTTACAACTTTCAAACTCAAAATTAGTTTTTTTCATAAAAGTGGTATTAATATGTAACATATAATTATTTTTATAATTAACTATTTTGGTGTGTGATTTGTACACAGTCCAATACTGGAGTGAATAGGCCTACAATACATTATAGAATACATATACACATTATTCCTTATCCATTCTATACCAGTTACATTTGTATACTTTCATAACTATAATGATGGATTAAGAAATAATTATAAGAGACTTGACTAAAACAAGGTAAGAAAAGGACTAAAACTAAACTTATCAGTTTTAAAAAACTATCACAAAATGAAATTGCAGTTTAACGAACCCTAGTGCAAATAAATAATATTGCATGTACTTATCCTAAACGTATATTCTACGATACAAATGTATTCATAACAAATAGAGAGGACAAGAAGGTGTATCACAAATCGGGCCAATTAAAATTTTATTATATAACGTAAATTAAAAAGTAATAACAAATATTGATTTCTATGGGAATTTGGTAAATATTTGTACATCACAAGCCACTATCACTTTGAAGTTTGAAAGATAAAGATAAGGTCAAATTATCACAAAGCCTATGTTCTGTTTTGGTAAATACTGAGGTGCTTAAATTGTTATGTTTCCTACAATACGATGGTTGATAAAACATTCTTAAGGAGAGATAAGCACGGTCGGTGATATTGATTATCTGATT
>JAQJVL010000741.1:49482-121184 GCA_035578905.1 Stictocephala bisonia
TATATTATCTTCATTATTTTCCCTGTTAATGATCAGAAACAATGTTTCTAACTGGTCTGTACAGATCCTAAATACCTACTTGTCATTTATTCATTGAAGGTACTATTAATGTATTTATCTCTGTAACGATGTAATTTTCTATGGGTGTTCATTAGAATCTGTAGAGATAATTAATTGTTATTTGTATTACTAAGTTAAAATGAGCAACATAATAAACTTTCATCCAAGTGTAACACAATATTGTATGAAAATACAACATATTTATTATAAAAACATAACTTACTCTTATACGCCGAATTACTACCTTATAAATAAAACAAATTCGTTTTGTTGCCAAAGTAATTAAGATAGCATTGTAAATTGATACTAATTTTCTCAAAATGACAGATTATTTAATCATAATCTGAGCGATAAGTAATCTGATTCCAACGTGCTGACAACTCAGTTGTAGGACCATAAAATATAACACTGCAAACTATTTGTTCCAAAGAGACGATTCAGACCATTCCATAGGCTGTTATTTGAATTAAAATATACAATGATATATTTTTTATTGTGTCCTTAAAGAGAATAAATATGGGAACGTCATGAAACAGTTTTAGTAAAAAACAATCACATGTAATAGCTTGATTGTATATTTAATGTGATAAAATGAGATCACAAGAATGAAACAAACTATTGCACTTTTTTAGCATAGTAATATTTTAAATATCGCATAAACTATATTTACGTCATTTATATGTGTCACATAACTCCATTATAATGAGTCAAGAACTCCATATACATTTATACAGGAAAAACTATCGTAAAGACTATGTCCGTGGTAATAAATAGTATTACATGTAAAAATTATAACAGTGATTTTTTTCAAATAGTTAATAAAACTATACTAGTACTTTGGGTAGAGTACTTAATATCAAAACTTTGAACTAACATAATGATGTAAAAACATGCAGAGGAAAATAAATGAAGCACGATATGTTTACATATATTATATGTGATACAAATCAAATCATCTTTATTGTAGATAGATATAATAACTACACAATTGGGTTAGATAAAAATCTACAGCTTGAAAAATATTGCTTGATGACAACTAGCTGTAACAACATCGAGCTATTAGAACGTCCTTTACTGTGCGTTTGTATCGCCCTCTATCATTAATAGTTGTTATATTGTCCGGCAGGGAGTTGTAAAACAGATGCTTGTTAAAGAATGAGGTTTGATGGAGGGAACTCTGATATTATTAATGTTACGGAGATTTTAGTCATGATTGATTGTTTCTCCATTGAGAAATATACAGTTTTTGTGTACAAATTAACGAAATAAAAATAGAAATCGAAGGAAATTTTAATATATGGTGGCTTGCTGTAAATTGTTAATATATGGTGGCTTGCTGTAAATCTATACATATATAAGCCAAATACCACTCACTCACTCACTGACTGACTAAACACGAAATCTCAAAAACCACCGAACGGATTCGTATGAAACTTGGTACGTAGCTTTCTCTAGGGTAGTAGGTGCTCGCTAAGAAACGGTTTCAAAAAATTCAATCAGGTTCGCGACCAAACCGCGAAAAACGCGACTTTTAAATTTATGTATTTTTTGTGAACCTACAAATCACATTGCAACAAAACTTGGTACCAAGCTTCCTTTTAGGTCTTAGATGAACTCTAGAAAAAGTTTTCACAAAGTTCGGGTCATTTCAGCACTATAAAGAACTAGCAGAAAGTACCCGTGCTTCGCTACGGATTATGATTAAGGAACGGATTCGAATGCAAATTGGTATGTAGCTTTCTCTAGAGTTGTTACTCTCTGAGAAACTGTTTCAAAAAATTATGGTGGCTTGCTGTAAATTGTTAATATATGGTGGCTTGCTGTAAATCTATACATATATAAGCCAAATACCACTCACTCACTCACTGACTGACTAAACACGAAATCTCAAAAACCACCGAACGGATTCGTATGAAACTTGGTACGTAGCTTTCTCTAGGGTAGTAGGTGCTCGCTAAGAAACGGTTTCAAAAAATTCAATCAGGTTCGCGACCAAACCGCGAAAAACGCGACTTTTAAATTTATGTATTTTTTGTGAACTTACAAATCACATTGCAACAAAACTTGGTACCAAGCTTCCTTTTAGGTCTTAGATGAACTCTAGAAAAAAGTTTTCACAAAGTTCGGGTCATTTCAGCACTATAAAGAACTAGCAGAAAGTACCCGTGCTTCGCTACGGATTATGATTAAGGAACGGATTCGAATGCAAATTGGTATGTAGCTTTCTCTAGAGTTGGTACTCTCTGAGAAACTGTTTCAAAAAATTAAATCGGGTTCTCGACCAAACCACGTAAAACGCGACGTTTAATTTTCGAATTTTCTGAACTTAAACATTAGATTAAAAGAAAAGTTGGTGCTAAACTTCCTTTTAGGTCTAAGATGAATTCTGGGACGTTTTTTCAGAACTTACAAAGCAGATCGCAACTAAAATCGGTGCTAAGCTTTCTTTTAGGTCTTAAATGAACTGTAATAAAAATTTTACAACAAGTTTGGTTCTGCTCGGCACTATAACTCTTTATACTTTGCATAGGTGCTTATAAAAAAAAAACATTTCAATCACGTTTCAAACCAAACAGCAAAAACTCGATACTTGACGATTGTTGTATATTTTCTAAATCTAGACAACAGATCACAAATAAACTTGATACTATGATTCTTCGGCTGATTGTAAATTAGCGATAGCAGTCTTGGCTGTTCACTAGAAGGCCGGTTCTTATCAGTTGACCTCTGCCCTCCCTCCCACTCCCCGCACCTCACCAGCACCGCACCGCAGTACGGCTCGGCTCATATCAGTCCAGTACACGCTTTTGACCTGAACACTGCTTAGCTGTTTGTTCAGTTCTGTCCATTGCTTATTGCTTCTGAATACTACCTAGGCTACTTTTTCTTAAATATTTTCTTTTGCCCCACTATTTGCTACCATAGTATTCGATTGCCTCACATCCTTTCATACCATCATTTTTTTACCTTTTTTCATGTCATAACTCTGACATTCATAATAGTTCTCCTGGTTCAAACTTGATACAGTTGACATAACTCTGTAGTTACAACTCCGGCCACTCCACTTTGGGTATGGTGTTCCCTTACTACATGAGTTTATATTGGTATTTTATTCTGTTAACTATTTGCTTCTTTTACTTACTGCTTGCTTCAATTCTAGATCATCTGCTTGGGTTTGAACCTTTTCACTTCATCTTCTTCTTCTAAAATACAAAGCTAAATTTTTCTTTATTCATCTTAATACTTTTTCTGAACAGTTGCACGACAATGGTTATTGAAACATTCAATATTGATGGTGTGGCAGTACCTCACCATGTAACAAAGATCACTGGGGACGGGGCTTGCCTTTTCTCCTCTTTATCTTATCTGGTCCACTGTACAGCTTCACTAACACTCCGAGTGCGCGCTGACATTGTGCGTCACGTGTCCAACAACTGGCGCAGACTTAAGCCTTACACCTTGACCATAAATAAAAACCCTTACAGAACTAAACGTCAGTACATCGCCGACATGTCACAGCCTTACTTCTATGGAACCTTTTGTGAGCTCATGGCTGCAGCAGAGGTCTTTCCTTATAAGTTCGAGCTCTTTCGTGACAGAAAACTCTTAGCCTGTTATGAGGATGAGGTTCAGGAAATAAAAAGACTTAAGTTCTCTGGTGATGACATGGCAGGGCACTTTGACGTTCTTATACCTTGCGAACAACCTTATGTACCAAATTATTTTCAAACCAGTCTACATACCTCAAAATCTTATGCCTCAACATTAAAATCCCAACCTGGTTTTTCTGAATCTATGCCCACCGACCCTATTACATCCAAACCTAGCCCATCTTCCCTTTGTGTCTATGAACCTGTTGCAGTCCAACCAGGCTCTTCTCAGCCCATCCTATCAAACCTTGAAACTCCCTTAGACATGAGTTCGGACGAATCAATCGTAACAGTAATCACACCTCAAAAATCTAGAGGTAGAAAACGAAGGAAAAGATTCACTGATTCCATCCGAAAAAAGCAGGTTAGGGAGTCTGTTGCTAAAAATACGGAGAGCCACCCTGAAATGCATAGAAAGGCTGTTAAAAAATATGCCGAGAGCCACCCTGAAGTGCACAGGGGGGCTGTTCAAAAATATGCCGAGAGCCACCCAGAAGAAACAGAATGTGTTGCAGTAATGGAAAAGTTCAACTGCTTCCCTTTCAAAAATATCCCGACCCCTTACATAGCCTTCTTTCTCACGACCATCCTGAGGCTGAGCATGTTCTTAATAATATTCGCAAATACAACGGTTGTTTCCAAATGACGTCGTTTGGAGCAAAAGAGATAAAAGGAGACCATTCATGCCAACATATAAGGTGCAAGGCCAGGTTTATCATAGAATAGGGAGTCTAATGCCTCGAACACAACAGCAGCCGTCTTTCCTTCAGATATATTTTGTTGGTGATGATAACCGTGAAAGAGACATTCGCTGTGGGTACTTTCAAGATGTCAAGCCAGCATTGGTAGGCCAACTCCAAAAAATTCTTCATGAACATAACAAATATATCAAAGAGTTCAAAGCTGCTATTGATTCTGTTCCCAAAGATCAGCAAGATTTCCAGGTAGTTATCACAGTTATCACTGCTGACCAGAAGCCTTCGAGTGCTCACAAGGGTCGTTACAATACTCCTACCACTAACAAAGTTGCTGTCTTGATTGTAGGCCAGGTGTTTGAAAAGCGAGATATTATGCTATACAGTAGGGAAGACAAACTGATAAGAATCAGTGAGCTACATCGAGCGTATGATTCTCTTCAGTATCCTCTCATGTTCTGCTGTGGTGAAGATGGCTATTGTATCAACATCCCTCAGCGTGACCCAAACACCAAGACAGCACTTAAGAAAACTGTGTCTGCAGCTGATTTCTACGGATATAATTTAATGGAGCGAGAAGGCGAAGAACCATATTTACTTTTGTTTCGCAACCTCCTCAACCAATTTTTGGTTGATATGTACGCAAAAATTTAAACAGAACGGCTAAACTTCATTCGAAACAACCAAAAAAAGTTGAGGAGTGAAGACTACATTCACTTGAAGGATGCCATGAGAAAAGCTGATGCTCAGGTATCGGAGCTGGGTAAGATGGTTGTACTGCCATCAAGCTTCACTGGAGGACCTCGCTACATGCATGAGCGTACTCAGGATGCCATGACCTATGTCCGCCATTTTGGTCGTCCAGATCTCTTTATAACTTTTACGTGCAACCCAAAATGGCGAGAGATATGTGAACTGCTCAAGGAAGGTCAGAAGGCTCAGCACAGACATGACTTGGTAGCGCGGGTTTTCTACTTAAAAGTGAAGCATTTGATGAAACTAACGAAAGAGTCTATATTTGGAGCATGTAGATGTCACATGTTCTCCATAGAATGGCAAAAAAAGAGGCCTTCCTCATGTACACATTCTCCTTTGGCTAGAAGAAAAGATTAAACCAGACATGATTGACAAAGTTATTTGTGCAGAGATACCTGACCCAGAGCTAGACCCTGCCCTCCATGAGATTGTGAAGTCAACTGTGATCCACGACCCATGTGGTGCTCTCAACAGAAATTCGCCCTGTATGGTTAATGGAGCTTGCAGAAAAAAGTATCCCCGTCCTCTACTAAGAGAAACACAGACTGGGGAAGACGGTTATCCTAAATACCGTAGGCGTTCTCCTTCAGATGGTGGATTTGTTGTTGACATCAACGGGGTAAAGCTTGACAATCAATGGGTGGTACCTTTTAACCCTGTCCTGTCTCGCACTTTTTCAGCGCATATCAACGTCGAGTACTGCAACTCTGTCAAGTCTATCAAATATATTTGCAAATACGTCAACAAAGGGTCCGATCAAGCAGCTTTTACAGTTGAAAATGAACTTGACGAGGTGACAAGGTACCAGACAGGACGCTACATTAGTACTTCTGAAGCTGTCTGGCGAATTCTCTGATTTCCAATACACGATCGCCATCCCCCAGTCATGCATCTTGCAGTTCATCTTGAAAACGACCAAAGAGTTTATTTTAACGAAGAAAATGTCATAGAAAGGCTAAACAACCCGCCAAAAACTACTCTTTTGGGCTTCTTCGATCTGTGCAAAACCGATGCGTTTGCAAGAACCCTCCTTTACTCTGAAGTTCCGTCATATTTCGTATGGAAAAAGAATACCTTTTGTAGAAGAAAGCAAGGGAAATCAGTACCAGGCTATCCCGGGGTGAAAAAAGATCAGGTTTTAGGCAGGGTATATACTGTTCACCCTAATAACTCTGAGTGCTATTTTCTACGCCTTCTCCTACACCAAGTTAAAGGGCCTACGTCATTTGAATATCTTAGGAACGTAAATGGAGTGGTTCACCAAACGTTTCAGTCTGCATGTACAGCTCTTGGTTTGCTCGAAGACGACACTCACTGGGATCGAACACTAGAAGAAGCTTCACTCTCAGACTCCCCGTCCAAGATCCGCGAACTACTTGCCATCATGTTGGTGTTTTGCCAAGTAAGTAGTCCTCTCACATTATGGGAAAAACACCGCGACAGTTTGGTGGACGACGTAAAGAGGTCGATGGAGACAGAGTTTGGGGATGTGCAACAGCGTATGGACATTGTGTACAACAAATGTTTGGCTTTACTCGAAGATTTGGTGTATTCAATGTCTGGCAACCGTCTCCAAAACTATGGTCTTCCTACACCACTTCGCGAGCAAGAGTCCATCACTAACAACCTGGAACGCCTCAGAGAAATTTTTTTCGATGTAGTCCAGCTCTGTGAAATGGTTGCTGTAAATGTTCCAAAGCTGAACGAAGAACAACTGAATATTTACAAAGAAATTACCTGCAGTATTATTTCAGAATCTGGGCAACTCTTTTTCCTGGACGCTCCTGGTGGTACCAGAAAAACATTTTTGATCAATTTGTTGTTAGCAAAAATAAGGAGTGAGAAAAAGATTGCCATCGCAGTTGCATCCTCTGGCATTGCTGCGACACTGCTTGATGGTGGGAAGACGGCTCATTCAGCTTTCAAGTTGCCTCTCAACCTGAACCACTCAAAAACACCTATTTGCAACATATCAAGACAAAGCAATATGGGCCAGGTACTCAAAGAAACAGTATTAATTGTTTGGGACTAGTGTACCATGGCCCACAAAGGAGGTATAGAGGCTCTGGACAGGACACTTCAAGACATCAGGAACTGCAAACGTCTAATGGGCGGAGTAACAGTTCTGCTGGCTGGAGACTTCAGGCAAACCTTGCCCGTGATACCTCGAGGAACTCGGGCTGATGAGGTGAAAGCGTGCCTTAAGTCATCCTTCTTATGGCCAAAAATTAAAATCCTGTCTTTGAGAGTTAACATGAGAGTTCATTTGAATGGAGATTTGAAAGCAGAAGAATTTTCTACATTAGTTTTACAAATAGGTGATGGTAAACTGCTAGAAGATCATGAAGGTAAATGTGCAATACCTCAAAATCTTTTTCATACTGTTAGTGATATGAAGACACTGCTTGACAAGATATATCCTAACTTAAATGACAATGTGAACAATAGTCCAACATGGTTGCAAGAGAGGGCGATTCTTACCCCAACTAACGACTCTGCAAATATAATAAACCTTTCGTTGTTAGAAAAATTGCCTTCTGCTGTTGTGAGGTATGAATCTGTGGACTCAGTGGTTGAGACAGAAGACGCTGTTCACTATCCAGCGGAGTTTCTCCACACTCTGAACCCCCCTGGAATTCCACCTCATGTTCTTTCTCTAAAGGTCGGTGCTCCAATAATGCTACTCCGCAACGTAAACCCTCCCAAACTCTGTAACGGTACCAGGCTGCAGGTGAAAACTCTGCATAAACATGTTATTGAAGCGACAATATTTACAGGCGTTGGTCAAGGAGAAACTGTTTTTATTCCCCGAATTCCTCTTATTCCCTCAGACTACCATTTTGCATTCAAACGTCTGCAGTTCCCTGTAAAATTATGCTATGCCATGACTATTAACAAGGCACAAGGGCAAAGTTTGAAGATGGCTGGGGTAGATCTGAGCAATGACTGTTTCTCCCATGGCCAGTTATACGTAGCATGTTCTAGAGTAAGCTCATCTGACAGTCTGGTCGTCCTTCAGCCAGAAAAAAGGACTAAAAATGTTGCTTACAAAGAGGTACTAAGCACTTAAGAAAACAACAACATCAATTTTGGCTGTCCGTATATATCTATCAGACTAAAATGTACTAAAATATATTTAAGTACTTGCATATATTAAACTACCTGGTGGGACTGTTCCGGCAGAGGATAGGGTGACTGCCTTACCAAATAAAACTACCCGGTGAGACTGTTCCGGCAGAGGCTAGGGTGACTGCCTTACCAAATAAAACTACCCGGTGAGACTGTTCCGGCAGAGGCTAGGGTGACTGCCTTACCAAATAAAACTACCCGGTGGGATTGATTCGGCAGAGGCTAGGGTGACTGCATTAACAAATAAAACTACCCGGTGTGATTGATTCGGCAGAGGCTAGGGTGACTGCCTTACCAAATAAAACTACCCGGTGTTTTTAATTAAATGTTATATATATATATATATATATATATATATATATATATATATTTTAAATAAGTTGTAAATATGGTCTCTACCTGCCGGCCTCCCCGTGGCGAGACTGGATACGCCAGACTCATTTTCTCAATTTTAATTCTGGTAAACCAACGGGCAGATGTACTCGAGTTACTAACAATTAATTATTTCGTTCCTCGGCGAAAATACACAACCCGTACATAGGTCCTAATGTAAGTGTTTCTTAATCATAATCCGTAGCGAAGCACGGGTACTTTCTGCTAGTTGTTAATATATGGTGGCTTGCTGTAAATTGTTAATATATGGTGGCTTGCTGTAAATTGTTAATATAAGGTGGCTTGCTGTAAATTGTTCTTATGGTTATCTTTTGCATTTTGAAAACAAAACTTGTTTGGACTGTCTCGTGGCCACATACTTCTATGCCATAGGTTAAATCAGTCCATAATACGCCGCGATAAGAACGTTAGAATCAGAAAATTTAGGCAAGTTTTTTAATACAAAAACCCCGAAAGAAAGTTTTCGCGTGACCTTATCAACAATACAATACAAGTTTTGATATCATTCTTGATACAATTAACATGAACAGTTCTTTATTAGAACGATCAACGATCAATATATAATTGATAAATTTGACTACTGCGCTGAATCAACATATAGGTGCTGTATCTCAGCTACTTGGGGACAAAGTGTTGTGGAGATTGTAGGCGATAGATTCTATGCTCGGTCCTCATCGACGTACTAAAGAAGTCCGTGTTGGATGGTAGTCAAGGTTCAGAAGTTGTGTAGCGAAGGTAACTGAGTGTCAGACTTGTCAGTTAGCTGAAAATCGGACCAACACTCTGTGGTTCGGATTCGACGTAAAGTTGTAGGTCCCTTAGTTGCCCTAACTATTTTTTAATAAATAGATCTTTCTGGGGAACAGTCAACCTTAGTTAGTAACAATGACTACACTCGTTCATCTACACTCATCGCAATCATTCGCCTCTTATATTCACCCATATGTTGACGATCTTATGAATGAATGATGGCTGCATAATCGATAAAAAATTATAGCTGTTTGTTAATTTTAATTACTAAACACAATTGGAAAGTTTTTATCTACACGTAGTTGATGTTCCATTAGAAGCAAATAGTGCACCGTTCCGCCATCGTACGTTCAGAGAGAAATGTAAACAATAATGGTGCGTTGAGTTCTAGTTTAGTGTAATAGCCAAGCTTCTCTCAAGGGAGTAATGATATACAACTTAGCAAGTCTTTTGAGATGTTCAATTAAGATAATTTCAATTTCAGTAGTATTAATTACAAGTTCCTAAATAACCCTGGAGAATGGAGGTAATTCCAAATAAAGATTGGATTGGTTGTACTGACAGTCTGGCTCAATTCTAAAACTGTTCACTTATTTCCGATAACAGTACATTTTAAAATGTTGTTCACAAGTAGATATGCTTGTAAATGATTTACCATAGCTGTAAGAAGCTATGGTGTACCAGAGAAACTACAAAATTAACATATTAAAAATAAATAGTGGTTGTTTTGGGGGTATTGGAAATTGCAAATTTTTCTTGAAAACTGATGACTGAGCTTTGCTTTACAGAATGTGGAATTGCTCTATTAAAATAACAATAAAAATTGATACAAAAATATAATGGGTGTTTGGAATACGTTTTATTATATAAAAATTTACTCTAACCGTACTAAATTGTAAATAATATTTTTTTTATTATTCATGTTATTATGAAAAAAAGCGGACATGATGTTTTCGACCAGTGTTGATTTTTATTTATTTTCACTTCCATACATCTTACGATGCATAATATATCTGTAATTGAAATTGCAATTAATGAAATAAACATAAATCTTATCAGGCCCTCTTTTCAAAGTATATTAATTTAAAATGTAATAATTGCAATTCAACGTTGGGATTAAATAGCATTCTTTTTACGTTATTATTTTACCGCGTTATACGAGTATTTAAGTTAAATTTTGATAAAATTTCACAACATCGTTAAATATAAATTATTTACAACTTTCAAACTCAAAATTAGTTTTTTTTTTCATAAAAGTGGTGTTAATATGTAACATATAATTTTTTTTATAATTAATTATTTTGGTGTGTGATTTGTACACAGTCCAATACTGGAGTGAATAGGCCTACAATACATTATAGAATGCATATACACATTATTCCTTATCCATTCTATACCAGTTACATTTGTATACTTTAATAACTATAATGATGGATTAAGAAATAATTATAAGAGACTTGACTAAAACAAGGTAAGAAAAGGACTAAAACTAAACTTATCAGTTTTAAAAAACTATCACAAAATGAAATTGCAGTTTAACGAACCCTAGTGCAAATAAATAATATTGCATGACTTATCCTAAACGTATATTCTACGATACAAATGTATTCATAACAAATAGACAGGACAAGAAGGTGTATCACAAATCGGGCCAATTAAAATTTTATTATATAACGTAAATTAAAAAGTAATAACAAATATTGATTTCTATGGGAATTTGGTACATATTTGTACATCACAAGCCACTATCACTTTAAATAAGTTTGAAATACAGATAAAGGTCAAATTATCACAAAGCCTATGTTCTGTTTTGGCAAATACTGAGGTACTTAAATTGTTATGTTTCCTACAATACGATGGTTGATAAAACATTCTTAAGGAGAGATAAGCACGGTCGGTGATATTGATTATCTGATTGCTTGGTTGGTGAATAGTTTGGAAACAGAGTTTGAAGGTAACTGAATTGTCTACTAATTGTCAATAACCGATTCTATCGTGTTACGCACTAACAGTTGTTACATAATTTAAAACATCTTTATACATAACAGAAATGGATGGTTCAATTCATTTTTGTAAATTCATTATTTTTTTACATTAACGTAGGTATTAAACGTTTATCGACACGAACATTAATAATGTGTTGCATTTTTAGGCAGTCTTTACCTCTAACTTATTTGAGATAATGTCAGACATAGTTTACTACTGCATTAGATATTACATAATAGTAAAATACTTAATGTGTAAATATTCTGGTTTTCGATGCAATAAAATTTACGAATAGTGAATAATAATATTCAACAGAATAATATAATTGTGAATAGAGTCTAACTATTCGAGTTGATGACTTCTTACTTTTGTTGTAATCATCTTTTATTACGTAAAATTATATCTAACGTGTTTACCAAACAAGAAGACAGCCATGTGGTTATTCGTTAAATATGTCAGACTGTGTAGCTTATAACCAAAGGAATAATATCTAACGTGTTTACCAAACAAGAAGACAGCCATGTGGTTATTCGTTAAATATGTCAGACTGTGTAGCTTATAACCAAAGGAATGATATCTAACGTGTTTACCAAACAAGAAGACAGCCATGTGGTTATTCGTTAAATATGTCAGACTGTGTAGCTTATAACCAAAGGAATAATATCTAACGTGTTTACCAAACAAGAAGACAGCCATGTGGTTATTCGTTAAATATGTCAGACTGTGTAGCTTATAACCAAAGGAATGATATCTAACGTGTTTACCAAACAAGAAGACAGCCATGTGGTTATTCGTTAAATATGTCAGACTGTGTAGCTTATAACCAAAGGAATGATATCTAACGTGTTTACCAAACAAGAAGACAGCCATGTGGTTATTCGTTAAATATGTCAGACTGTGTAGCTTATAACCAAAGGAATGATATCTAACGTGTTTACCAAACAAGAAGACAGCCATGTGGTTATTCGTTAAATATGTCAGACTGTGTAGCTTATAACCAAAGGAATAATATCTAACGTGTTTACCAAACAAGAAGACAGCCATGTGGTTATTCGTTAAATATGTCAGACTGTGTAGCTTATAACCAAAGGAATGATATCTAACGTGTTTACCAAACAAGAAGACAGCCATGTGGTTATTCGTTAAATATGTCAGACTGTGTAGCTTATAACCAAAGGAATGATATCTAACGTGTTTACCAAACAAGAAGACAGCCATGTGGTTATTCGTTAAATATGTCAGACTGTGTAGCTTATAACCAAAGGAATGATATCTAACGTGTTTACCAAACAAGAAGACAGCCATGTGGTTATTCGTTAAATATGTCAGACTGTGTAGCTTATAACCAAAGGAATAATATCTAACGTGTTTACCAAACAAGAAGACAGCCATGTGGTTATTCGTTAAATATGTCAGACTGTGTAGCTTATAACCAAAGGAATGATATCTAACGTGTTTACCAAACAAGAAGACAGCCATGTGGTTATTCGTTAAATATGTCAGACTGTGTAGCTTATAACCAAAGGAATAATATCTAACGTGTTTACCAAACAAGAAGACAGCCATGTGGTTATTCGTTAAATATGTCAGACTGTGTAGCTTATAACCAAAGGAATGATATCTAACGTGTTTACCAAACAAGAAGACAGCCATGTGGTTATTCGTTAAATATGTCATACTGTGTAGCTTATAACCAAAGGAATGATATCTAACGTGTTTACCAAACAAGAAGACAGCCATGTGGTTATTCGTTAAATATGTCAGACTGTGTAGCTTATAACCAAAGGAATAATATCTAACGTGTTTACCAAACAAGAAGACAGCCATGTGGTTATTCGTTAAATATGTCAGACTGTGTACCTTATAACCAAAGGAATGATACTGTATCTAACGTGTTTACCAAACAAGAAGACAGCCATGTGGTTATTCGTTAAATATGTCAGACTGTGTAGCTTATAACCAAAGGAATGATATCTAACGTGTTTACCAAACAAGAAGACAGCCATGTGGTTATTCGTTAAATATGTCATACTGTGTAGCTTATAACCAAAGGAATGATATCTAACGTGTTTACCAAACAAGAAGACAGCCATGTGGTTATTCGTTAAATATGTCAGACTGTGTAGCTTATAACCAAAGGAATGATATCTAACGTGTTTACCAAACAAGAAGACAGCCATGTGGTTATTCGTTAAATATGTCATACTGTGTAGCTTATAACCAAAGGAATGATACTGTATCTAACGTGTTTACCAAACAAGAAGACAACCATGTGGTTATTCGTTAAATATGTCAGACTGTGTAGCTTATGACCAAAGGAATGATATCTAACGTGTTTACCAAACAAGAAGACAGCCATGTGGTTATTCGTTAAATATGTCAGACTTATAACCAAAGGAATGATATCTAACGTGTTTACCAAACAAGAAGACAGCCACGTGGTTATTCGTTAAATATGTCAGACTGTGTAGCTTATAACCAAAGGAATGATATCTAACGTGTTTACCAAACAAGAAGACAGCCATGTGGTTATTCGTTAAATATGTCAGACTGTGTAGCTTATAACCAAAGGAATGATATCTAACGTGTTTACCAAACAAGAAGACAGCCATGTGGTTATTCGTTAAATATGTCAGACTGTGTAGCTTATAACCAAAGGAATGATATCTAACGTGTTTACCAAACAAGAAGACAGCCATGTGGTTATTCGTTAAATATGTCAGACTGTGTAGCTTATAACCAAAGGAATGATATATAACGTGTTTACCAAACAAGAAGACAGCCACGTGGTTATTCGTTAAATATGTCAGACTGTGTAGCTTATAACCAAAGGAATGATATCTAACGTGTTTACCAAACAAGAAGACAACCATGTGGTTATTCGTTAAATATGTCAGACTGTGTAGCTTATAACCAAAGGAATGATATCTAACGTGTTTACCAAACAAGAAGACAGCCATGTGGTTATTCGTTAAATATGTCAGACTGTGTAGCTTATAACCAAAGGAATGATATCTAACGTGTTTACCAAACAAGAAGACAGCCATGTGGTTATTCGTTAAATATGTCAGACTGTGTAGCTTATAACCAAAGGAATGATATCTAACGTGTTTACCAAACAAGAAGACAGCCATGTGGTTATTCGTTAAATATGTCAGACTGTGTAGCTTATAACCAAAGGAACGATATCTAACGTGTTTACCAAACAAGAAGACAGCCATGTGGTTATTCGTTAAATATGTCAGACTGTGTAGCTTATAACCAAAGGAATGATATCTAACGTGTTTACCAAACAAGAAGACAGCCACGTGGTTATTCGTTAAATATGTCAGACTGTGTAGCTTATAACCAAAGGAATGATATCTAACGTGTTTACCAAACAAGAAGACAGCCATGTGGTTATTTGTTAAATATGTCAGACTTATAACCAAAGGAATGATATATAACGTGTTTACCAAACAAGAAGACAGCCATGTGGTTATTTGTTAAATATGTCAGACTGTGTAGCTTATAACCAAAGGAATGATATATAACGTGTTTACCAAACAAGAAGACAGCCATGTGGTTATTTGTTAAATATGTCAGACTGTGTAGCTTATAACCAAAGGAATGATATATAACGTGTTTACCAAACAAGAAGACAGCCATGTGGTTATTCGTTAAATATGTCAGACTGTGTAGCTTATAACCAAAGGAATGATATCTAACGTGTTTACCAAACAAGAAGACAGCCATGTGGTTATTCGTTAAATATGTCAGACTGTGTAGCTTATAACCAAAGGAATGATATCTAACGTGTTTACCAAACAAGAAGACAGCCACGTGGTTATTCGTTAAATATGTCAGACTGTGTAGCTTATAACCAAAGGAATGATACTGTATCTAACGTGTTTACCAAACAAGAAGACAGCCACGTGGTTATTTGTTAAATATGTCAGACTGTGTAGCTTATAACCAAAGGAATGATATATAACGTGTTTACCAAACAAGAAGACAGCCACGTGGTTATTCGTTAAACATGTCAGACTGTGTAGCTTATAACCAAAGGAATGATATCTAACGTGTTTACCAAACAAGAAGACAGCCACGTGGTTATTCGTTAAATATGTCAGACTGTGTAGCTTATAACCAAAGGAATGATATCTAACGTGTTTACCAAACAAGAAGACAGCCATGTGGTTATTTGTTAAATATGTCAGACTGTGTAGCTTATAACCAAAGGAATGATATATAACGTGTTTACCAAACAAGAAGACAGCCATGTGGTTATTTGTTAAATATGTCAGACTTATAACCAAAGGAATGATATCTAACGTGTTTACCAAACAAGAAGACAGCCATGTGGTTATTTGTTAAATGTGTCAGACTTATAACCAAAGGAATGATATCTAACGTGTTTACTAAACAAGAAGACAGCCATGTGGTTATTTGTTAAATATGTCAGACTGTGTAGCTTATAACCAAAGGAATGATATATAACGTGTTTACCAAACAAGAAGACAGCCATGTGGTTATTTGTTAAATATGTCAGACTGTGTAGCTTATAACCAAAGGAATGATATATAACGTGTTTACCAAACAAGAAGACAGCCATGTGGTTATTCGTTAAATATGTCAGACTGTGTAGCTTATAACCAAAGGAATGATATCTAACGTGTTTACCAAACAAGAAGACAGCCACGTGGTTATTCGTTAAATATGTCAGACTTATAACCAAAGGAATGATATCTAACGTGTTTACCAAACAAGAAGACAGCCATGTGGTTATTCGTTAAATATGTCAGACTTATAACCAAAGGAATTATATCTAACGTGTTTACCAAACAAGAAGACAGCCATGTGGTTATTCGTTAAATATGTCAGACTTATAACCAAAGGAATGATATCTAACGTGTTTACCAAACAAGAAGACAGCCATGTGGTTATTCGTTAAATATGTCATACTGTGTAGCTTATAACCAAAGGAATGATATCTAACGTGTTTACCAAACAAGAAGACAGCCACGTGGTTATTCGTTAAATATGTCATACTGTGTAGCTTATAACCAAAGGAATGATATCTAACGTGTTTACCAAACAAGAAGACAGCCACGTTGTTATTCGTTAAATATGTCAGACTGTGTAGCTTATAACCAAAGGAATGATATATAACATGTTTACCAAACAAGAAGACAGCCATGTGGTTATTTGTTAAATATGTCAGACTGTGTAGCTTATAACCAAAGGAATGATATATAACGTGTTTACCAAACAAGAAGACAGCCATGTGGTTATTTGTTAAATATGTCAGACTGTGTAGCTTATAACCAAAGGAATGATATATAACGTGTTTACCAAACAAGAAGACAGCCATGTGGTTATTTGTTAAATATGTCAGACTGTGTAGCTTATAACCAAAGGAATGATATCTAACGTGTTTACCAAACAAGAAGATAGCCATGTGATTATTCGTTAAATATGTCAGACTGTGTAGCTTATAACCAAAGGAATGATACTGTATCTAACGTGTTTACCAAACAAGAAGACAACCATGTGGTTATTTGTTAAATATGTCAGACTGTGTAGCTTATAACCAAAGGAATGATATATAACGTGTTTACCAAACATGAAGACAGCCATGTGGTTATTTGTTAAATATGTCAGACTGTGTAGCTTATAACCAAAGGAATGATATATAACGTGTTTACCAAACAAGAAGACAACCAAGTGGTTATTCGTTAAATATGTCAGACTGTGTAGCTTATAACCAAAGGAATGATACTGTATCTAACGTGTTTACCAAACAAGAAGACAACCATGTGGTTATTCGTTAAATATGTCAGACTGTGTAGCTTATAACCAAAGGAATGATACTGTATCTAACGTGTTTACCAAACAAGAAGACAACCATGTGGTTATTCGTTAAATATGTCAGACTGTGTAGCTTATAACCAAAGGAATGATACTGTATCTAACGTGTTTACCAAACAAGAAGACAACCATGTGGTTATTCGTTAAATATGTCAGACTGTGTAGCTTATAACCAAAGGAATGATACTGTATCTAACGTGTTTACCAAACAAGAAGACAACCATGTGATTATTCGTTAAATATGTCAGACTGTGTAGCTTATAACCAAAGGAATGATACTGTATCTAACGTGTTTACCAAACAAGAAGACAACCATGTGATTATTCGTTAAATATGTCAGACTGTGTAGCTTATAACCAAAGGAATGATATCTAACGTGTTTACCAAACAAGAAGACAGCCATGTGGTTATTCGTTAAATATGTCAGACTTATAACCAAAGGAATTATTCATAACATGATTTTTACTTTTCAGCAAAATTTAATGTATATTTAAAATTATTTTACCTTAAATCATGAAAATAAAGCCACAGACAGATGCATAATTAAATTAACATTTTATTATATTACAAACAATTACTAAATTATAAAATTATCAAATCTTCGAAGGTAGTTTCACGTATATTTCAACTGATTACCACTTTTTCAAATAAAAATAGATGGTTTAGTTTTAACATTTTGCAAAACTTAACAGCTCTGAAGAAATATCTCAGATTTTTACCTACCAAGTAGCCGAAGGCTAAGTCTGAGATTGTGTATTATCTTGCCTATAGATTTGTATTCATCCCTCGACAAGACCCTCGCGACAGTCAACATCTTAAACATTCAAGCGGGTTGTAAAGATGGCCAACTGATCGGTATAACCTTGTTACATTCTGCCATACATGAGTTTTGTATAGACATAAAATCTCTGAAGATGCCTCCCTGCTCTGTTATCAACCCAGTAGCCGAGGGCTGAGTCTGAGATTGTGTATTCATCCCTCGACAAGACCCTGGTGACAGTCAACATCTTAAACATTCAAGCGGGTTGTAAAGATGGCCAACTGATCGGTATAACCTTGTTACATTCTGCTATACATGAGTTTTGTATAGACATAAAATCTCTGAAGATGCCTCCCTGCTCTGTTATCAACCCAGTAGCCGAGGGCTGAGTCTGAGATTGTGTATTCATCCCTCGACAAGACCCTGGTGACAGTCAACATCTTAAACATTCAAGCGGGTTGTAAAGATGGCCAGCTGATCGGTATAACCTTGTTACATTCTGCTATACGTGAGTTTTGTATAGACCTAAAATCTACCTCCTCGTAACTTAAAAGGTTTAGCTATTAACTAGGGGACACAGCTGCACGATTCACTTGCCCACCTCGTCACTCGCTGCGCTCGTGAGGGAAGTTCGGCCTGCGGCCTCACCTAATAATTTTGCTTTTAGGTCCTTTGTTCAACCGGACCTATGGCCTCCCCAGGGTGTTCTGCTATAGTCCCTATTGTGAACTCGGTCTGCAGGCTCACGAGGACCGGCACTCTGCTACAGCCCCATTCGTGGAACTCACCCTGTGGTCTCGTAAGGGAGCTCGGCCTACGGCCTCGGTGGGACACTTGACCTGTATTATAATGAATTTTAGTTTTTGGGGCAGTGGTGCCCATAAATATGTTATTTTCTTTAATGTGGCTACATATTATGAATAAATTAAAGGATGCCTTTATTTTGGTAGCATTATTGAAGGGTATCTCCAATTACGATTCACTCACTGAAAATTTGTTGGTGTTTAGTATTCTATATTTTACTTAGTAGAATAGTCTTGGTTTTGGAATTTGGTTAGTACAACCATAAACAAACAAGAGTTATGATCACAGCTACACGTCTTATATAATATGTAACCTTCTGTGTAATGCACTGACTACTTAATTGATGTTCAGTAGTAGCAAAACCATCTAAAAATATCAATCTAATGAAGGCCCGTTTTAATCGCTGAATATGTATTTTTGGATATTATATATTTGGGTTATTCTTTACATATAATATATATTTTTAATGGTCACTTAAATTAATTAATCACTTTTAAATGTACAGGGAATAGTTAAGTGACAACAGTGAATCTTTAGTTTGTAGTCCTAAAAATTAATCTGAATCAACCTTACAATAACTGCTTAGTTATTTTTACTTAATTTTTTACTGAATTCGTTTAATTACATAAGGTAAAAACCACGTAAAATAAAACATATATTTAGATTTAAAAAACAAAGAAATAAATAACGCTGTTACAATTAGAGATTTTTAAAAAAAATTTAATTTAGTGTTGCTATTTTCAACGTATATTTAAAAATCAATCAATATAGAATGCATTATTTTATATTCTCCAATACTATTGATTTCCTATGTACGTAATGCATTACATTTTTTCTTCATGTACAGAAACGTTTGATACTGGGAACTGTTAATAATTCTGTTAGAAGTAACTATGTTTTAAAGGATCTATGATGAAATGGAAATGGAATTGCCAAGCCACCGGGACTTTGTCAAGATCTAAGATAAGACTCTTTATCATTTCACGCGATGGGCGGGACCCCTCCTCTATTTCCTTTGAGGTTTTGATTTATCTCAAACAACTTTTGAACTTAATAAAGCAAAAAAAAACCTTGTTTTACGGTTGCCATTTTGTTTTTTATCTCATTTATTTCCCAATAATTTAACCATACTTTTTCTTTCTGTGACAAATTAGTTAGTAAATCTTAGATTTTACTACTAATATAAAATTTACGTTATAATTTGAATTACAGAAAAAATCTTATTTTTAGATACGAAACAATGACACAGCTTGAATGTATTTTAAAGTAAAAATAATTACTTCATTAGCATAGGAAGAATATGGATAATTCTGGTTACTAACAAACATAAAAATGCCGGCGTGGTGGCTTAGTGGCTAGTGTTTTGCGCTGTAGAGTCCTGGGTCAAAGGTTCCAAATCACACACTAAGCCTACAGTTGGCAGTGCACAGTTGAAGAACGCCCACCCACCGGCCTTAGGCCCATGTAAAATGTTGAGTACAGTTTTTGAAAAAGAAAGTAATAACTCTTATAAAAACATATTTTTTTTCGATTTAAATACCAATTTTTTAAATTTATAGTGTATTAGAAAAAACATTATTTAATGAATATGAGTAAATACATAACAAATTATGTTATTTTTAAAACGTGATACATTTTTTACTATAAGCAACCTATATTTCAAAAATGTAAGTTTCATTAGGATATTAAAACATGGGCTAATTAAGTGAAAAACAGTAAAACAGTACTACATGTATAAAATACTATATATATATTATAAATGTCACATAATTATTAAAGACAAATGAAGGGAAGAAGTTGCCGTTGCTGGGAGTGGACGTGACGTAATGGGTTGTCAGTTAGAGACTTAATGTCTAGTTGACCAGCCCCTTGTACACCATTGTCTCTTGAACACTCGACAAGATAATACTTTCTGTTCTGTTTCTATAAGAATTACTTAACACTAAATTTATAAATGTCACATAATTATTGAAGGCAAGTGAAGGTAAGAAGTTGCCGTTGCTGGAAATGGGCGTGACGTAATGGGTTGTCAGTTAAAGACTTAATGTCAAGTTGACCAGCCCCTTGTACTCCATTGTCTCTCGAACACTCGACAAGATAACACTTTCGGTTCTGTTTCTATAAGAGTTACTTAACACTAAATATATATATATATATATATATATATATATGTCACATAATTATTGAAGGCAAGTGGAGGGAAGAAGTTGCCGTTGCTGGGAGTGGACGTGACGTAATGGGTTGTCAGTAAGATACTTAATGTCTAGTTGACCAGCCCCTTGTACTCCATTGTCTCTCGATCACTCGACAAGATAACACTTTCTGTTCTATTTCTATAAGAATTACTTAACACTAAATATATAAATGTCACATAATTATTGAAGACAAGTGAAGGGAAGAAGTTGACGTTGCTGGGAGTGGGCGTGACGTAATGGGTTGTCAGTTAGAGACTTAATGTCAAGTTGACCAGCACCTTGTACTCCATTGTCTCTCGAACACTGGACAAGATAATACTTTCTGTTCTGTTTCTATAAGAATTACTTAACACTAAATATATAAATGTCACATAATTATTGAAGGCAAGTGAAGAGAAGAAGTTGCCGTTGCTGGGAGTGGACGTGACGAAATGGGTTGCCAGTTAGAGACTTAATGTCTAGTTGACCAGCCCCTTGTACTCCATTGTCTCTCGATCACTCGACAAGATAATACTTTCTGTTCTGTTTCTATAAGAATTACTTAATACTAAATATATAAATGTCACATAATTATTGAAGGTAAGTGAAGAGAAGAAGTTGCCGTTGCTGGGAGTGGACGTGACGTAATGGGTTGTCAGTTAGAGACTTAATGTCTAGTTGACCAGCCCCTTGTACTCCATTGTCTCTCGATCACTCGACAAGATAATACTTTCTGTTCTGTTTCTATAAGAATTACTTAATACTAAATATATAAATGTCACATAATTATTGAAGGTAAGTGAAGAGAAGAAGTTGCCGTTGCTGGGAGTGGGCGTGACGAAATGGGTTGTCAGTTAGAGACTTAATGTCTAGTTGACCAGCCCCTTGTACTCCATTGTCTCTTGAACACTCGACAAGATAATACTTTCTGTTCTTATTCTATAAGAATTACTTAACATTACATTCTTTTGCTTCGTGTTCTCAAAATATAAAAAGTACAAATAAAACTTACATGTTTGACTTCGTATCTAACATGCCAACTTAAAAGTTGCCAAGTAGTATGTAAAATTGTAAGAAATTCTCTTTTCATGAAAACTTAATTAGCAATATATTGTTAATGTTCCCTCTGTTATTATAGTGTACTAATCAATCAACCATATACTGTAGTATATTTTCCGGTACCAAAAAGTATATCTACTCCTTGAAATTAAATGTGTATGTAATAAATAGCTTTAGGCTTAGTCATACGTGGTTGTTTTTAGGTAAAGTAACGATGTAAAATAGCATATAAGGCAACTAGGCCAAAGACTGGCTTATGAAGCACAGGATTGTACAATATTATGTTCACCTATGAGCTTTTATTAATTTATGTTTAATTTATTTGTCAAAATAAAAGATCAGAAAAACCAACAACTCTTCACTGATTGTAATTTAAATAAGAAGATAACTGATTTATGAACTTTAGGTGATTGAAGTTACTATGAAAAGAGACAAAGATGTTTTATATATATAAAAGTTTATATATATAAACATTATTGTTGCGTTCGAGGAATGTATTTATAAAATAATTGATTCCTAAACATTATTATTCGATACCTATTTGTAATTAAGAGGGTCATCTGCAGTTGAATTTACTGAGAAAACTAAATAGCTTCATCCAAACAATGACGTATATTATAACTCCAGCAGTTCAATTAAACAGGTCAATTTAAAATACGTTAGTAGCTATACAGAAAAATGTTTTGAACTGTGTGCCCCATCAGTGAAGTGTTTCAACTACAATCTTTCGATGGCTGTGATTTTATTTAGTAATAAAATATTTTATTACTAAATGTTATGGCAATAATAATCTCATAACATAACCCTTCCACAGAAAGATTCAAACCAAAAGGAATTAAAAATCAAACGATTAGTTTTTGTTCTTAGTTTTTTTATTTTTAATTTGATTGATTTTTATTTGAAACAATTAAAAAAAAACTAGATGTATATAAATCTCACTGCCAAAAATATTGGGTAAAAAATATGTATGCCTAAATTTAATTGTTTAAATAATATTTCTATTCGGCCATTGACTAGACAAGTGAAGCTGAAGGGAGATCCTAAAGTAATTGGCTCATGTATGCTGCCAAATTCTCGACAAGTCCCAACTGTAGGAAGAGACCTTTCATTGACTGGACAAGTGAAGCTGAAGGGAGATCCTGAAGTAATTGGCTCTTGTCTGCTGCCAAATCCTCGACAAGTCCCAACTGTAGGAAGAGACCTTTCATTGACTGGACAAGTGAAGTTGAAGGGAGATCCTGAAGTAATTAGCTCTTGTCTGCTGCCAAATCTCCGACAAGTCCCAACTGTAGGAAGAGACCTTTCATTGACTGGACAAGTGAAGCTGAAGGGAGATCCTGAAGTAATTGGCTCTTGTCTGCTGCCAAATCTCCGACAAGTCCCAACTGTAGGAAGAGACCTTTCATGGACTGGACAAGTGAAGCTGAAGAGAGATCCTAAAGTAATTGGCTCTTGTCTGCTTCCAAATCCTCGACAAGTCCCAACTGTAGGAAGAGACCTTTCATTGACTGGACAAGTGAAGCTGAAGGGAGATCCTGAAGTAATTGGCTCTTGTCTGCTGCCAAATCTCCGACAAGTCCCAACTGTAGGAAGAGACCTTTCATTGCCTGAACAAGTGAAGCTGAAGGGAGATCCTGAAGTAATTGGCTCTTGTCTGCTGCCAAATCTCCGACAAGTCCCAACTGTAGGAAGATACCTTTCATTGACTGGACAAGTGAAGCTGAAGGGAGATCCTCAAGTAATTGGCTCTTGTCTGCTGCCAAATCTCCGACAAGTCCCAACTGTAGGAAGAGACCTTTCATTGACTGGACAAGTGAAGCTGAAGGGAGATCCTGAAGTAATTGGCTCTTGTCTGCTGCCAAATCCTCGACAAGTCCCAACTGTAGGAAGAGACCTTTCATTGACTGGACAAGTGAAGCTGAAGGGAGATCCTGAAGTAATTGGCTCTTGTCTGCTGCCAAATCTCCGACAAGTCCCAACTGTAGGAAGAGACCTTTCATGGACTGGACAAGTGAAGCTGAAGAGAGATCCTAAAGTAATTGGCTCTTGTCTGCTTCCAAATCCTCGACAAGTCCCAACTGTAGGAAGAGACCTTTCATTGACTGGACAAGTGAAGCTGAAGGGAGATCCTGAAGTAATTAGCTCTTGTCTGCTGCCAAATCTCCGACAAGTCCCAACTGTAGGAAGAGACCTTTCATTGCCTGAACAAGTGAAGCTGAAGGGAGATCCTGAAGTAATTGGCTCTTGTCTGCTGCCAAATCTCCGACAAGTCCCAACTGTAGGAAGAGACCTTTCATTGACTGGACAAGTGAAGCTGAAGGGAGATCCTCAAGTAATTGGCTCTTGTCTGCTGCCAAATCTCCGACAAGTCCCAACTGTAGGAAGAGACCTTTCATTGACTGGACAAGTGAAGCTGAAGGGAGATCCTGAAGTAATTGGCTCTTGTCTGCTGCCAAATCCCCGACAAGTCCCAACTGTAGGAAGAGACCTTTCATTGACTGGACAAGTGAAGCTGAAGGGAGATCCTGAAGTAATTGGCTCTTGTCTGCTGCTAAATCCCCGACAAGTCCCAACTGTAGGAAGAGACCTTTCATTGACAATAAATGGTTATTGTGACTAGCTTTTGTTTTTTATCTAAACATAATAAAAGTTCCTCTACTTATTATTTACTTACTTACTCTGCTAATAAAATTAATGAGTTTAATGTGATTTTAAAAATTTCCAAGCATTTTATTTTAATTTCAAATCCCTAGT
Source organism: Stictocephala bisonia (assembly GCA_035578905.1). NCBI lineage: Eukaryota > Metazoa > Arthropoda > Insecta > Hemiptera > Membracidae > Stictocephala > Stictocephala bisonia. The sequence continues at coordinate 74,303 of JAQJVL010000741.1, forward strand.
AATATAATAAAATATTCACTCATAAAGCTAATTTCAAAGATGTTACCAATAACATTGCACTCTATTACATACTAAAAATGTAAGAGGCAGTCATTAGCTGTTATTAGCTGTCATTAGAGTTACCACTGCAGAACCACCTGGCTGCAGTGGTAAAGGTCAGTAGACCTTTAAACTCAAAGATTGACTTTGCCAACCTCATTTCAATATCGACCTAATTAAACATATATTTTTCAAAATTGGAATTCACTGAATGTCATGCATTTAACTTTGATAAATTCATTCTACTTTTACTTAATGTACTCTTTTGTTTATCTATTACAATTACGTAGTTTCAAATATACAAACTAATTGTATATAGTCAGGTATATACAATTAGTTCAAGATTTAAATGAGTCTACATAGAGCTACTACTCAATTTAAATCAAAGTCAGTAGCAGGGTTCCGTTTACAAATATATATTACTCCGTCGTCCTATCAGATACTACCCTGGCAGGTGTTTGGCATGCAAACAAGTTGATATCGATTTGTAGGGTATTGGATACTTCGACAACAACCATGCTGAGGGAGGCCGAACTCTTGGGCTTTCCAACATTCCACCACTAGACGTTATGAATAAAATGTTATCATATAGTTTTTTTAATCTATAAACTATCAACATTATGAACATAGATAATAAGTTTTTTTACCATTTAGATGTGAAGAAATTGTAAAAAAATGCATGTAAATTATACATTTATTCTATAAGAATGTTACTATAAATAATGAGTTTACATTGTTTTTGTTGAGATATTGTATTAAATATTACAATCAATGTTCATAATTCATAATACTAAAATAATATTTTACTGGAGATAATCTTTGTTATTAAGAATTGTGTCTCATGGGTTTTAAGTTATATTATAACAATATTATTTTAGCTACGTTTCTACTACCATACATTCACAAAAGTGAATACTATGTGATCTGATACAATATTTACAAAGAAACATTCATATATAAAAATACGTTTTTGGTACATTAGTATAATATTACCACAATCGCATCTAATTACAGTATCAGTGATCTAAGCCAATAATGTTGCCACAAAAAGCTTTTTTACAAATTGAATCTGTTAACTCGTGAATATGTTTTATTTATTTCTATAATTTTTTAAACTTCTATGTAACTTTTATTTAACATTCAAACGTTACAAAACGATCCAGCTGAGTTTCTGAAAACATTCGTGAAACATGACTACAGTGATGTTAGTCAGAAGCTATTGTTTATAGTCATTTATCTTTTATACGTTGAATTAAAAAAAAAAAACATTAAAAGTGCATTATTTTGTATTGCGGGAAACTTCCAGTACTTGGCTAAACACTAACATGGTGCAGCATTATATGAATAATGTTGATAGTTCAGTTAATTAAAATACATATGATTCCATGTACGTCTAACAAAGTTTCATTTCCAACTCAAATAAATTAGAGATAACAATGTGGGCTGTGAATAATTAATAAAATTGATTTATTTGTACTTAATAAGTACATTTTATATTAATAAAACTGATCTGGTAGAGATATGTTCAAGTGTATATTACTAATTACGTTTACAAACTATCATTTGAGTTACTTTATGCCATAAGAAAATAATTGTTTAATGAACTTTTTATTCCTAATAATAAATTTGCTCATTTAGTAATGAAAGGCTACTAAATAATCTTAGAACGTAGGCTTAAGCGGCCGGTGTCATAACTAGGATCTATATTTTCCGATAACAACCGCGTCAAGGTATAGCACCTTGACGCGGTTGTCATCGGAAAATATAGAGCCTAGCTACTAAATAATGTTCAAACCTATCGTTCTCTCATTTAAGTACATAATTTATTTCAATACTATAATTGAAGGTATTAAAAATAGTAAATAGATGTTTTGAATTATTAAATATAGTAACAATTAATTTATTTGAGAAAAAAAGGTAAAAATTAAACAACGTATAAAATCAAGTTACATACACATGGCAACCATGATTGTTTAAACAAGGCTTGTAGAAAATATCAAAGAAGCCGTCAACGGCAGAGGTCTGGTCGTAAACAATGGTACAACGGCTTGGGCTGGCCGTAATGAGTACAATATATTGATGGCAGCACACCATCTTATTAAATAATTTTTTGTGATTTTTTTATATTTTTGAATAAATGTTCTACAGTATCACTGTAGTCATGTTTCACCAATGTTTTCATAAACTCAGCTGGATCACTTTGTAACGTTTGAATGTTCAGTAAAATTTACATAGAAGTTCGAAAAATTATAGAAATAAATAAAAAAATGTGTTGTACAAATAAGGCATATAATGTCAAATTTTGTTACAGTAACAACAAAGTGTTGTTTGATAGTTATTTTTTAGCGTTGGATTGTTCATGATTGGTAGACAACACTTTGAGATTTCCAATGATTCAAGTGTTAATGAAACAAACTCGACGTTTCGACAGGTATGACTAACTCATGTCGTCTTCATGTGTTAGTGAAACAAACTCGACGTTTCGACAGGTATGACTAACTCATGTCTCTTTAAGTGTTAATGAAACAAACTCGACGTTTCGACAGGTATGACTAACTCTTGTCGTCTTCAAGTGTTACTCACTACCTTAGTCTACATTTAAAATTATTTCATCCTTAACCTATACTTATTCAAGAAAACACTAGAACTACAGTTGACTGTTAAGAAAGTCAAGTGTTCTTAAAAACTATCACATATAAAATAAAATAATTGAAAATATAAAACACAATATTAAATACAAAGGAAATACAAAATATGAAAATGTTCAACAAAACAATAAGCAGGTTATAAAATCCTTAGTATGGGTTAAGGGGAAAAAATAATTTCAAATGTAGACTGAGGTAGTGACACCTGAAGACTACAGGAGTTTTTCATACCTGTCGAAACGTTTTATTTGTTTCCTTAAACGCTTAAGCATTGTAAATATCTAAATATTATCTACCGATCATGAACAAGCTTTTTTTTCTCAGTACCTGAAGACTGCATTTCTGAGTCTTGGGCTGTCAAACCTATGAAAGATAAAGTGTGACTTGTTTACAAAAAATGTACCAATAATACATTAGTGTGTATTTTTTTGCCGTTTACTAAAATCTCGCAGGCTCTCATGCATCAAAGACAGCATAAATATTTTATCGCTTAATTACATCACTACAAAATGTTGCAGTGATGCAGTTTTATAGCATTAACATTTTGTCATTTCCTTACAGAATTTTATATTTACAGTATATATTTAAACTGATTACAACTGTGTCATTTATTAATCCATATATTTATATATATATTTGCATTTTTCAAATTTTTTATTTTATATTTACATTAATTAAATTATGAGCTATTTACAGCGGTGGCAACAATTTTTTTAACAGTACAAAATAAGGATAAACATGAGTTTTTCACCTCTATTCAAAGTTATTCCGAATGTGCTTGTTCATTAGTTATTATTTTTAATTTAAGAGTATATATATTTACATAATTACAACTAATATACACAAAACACTATTGTTAGCCCAAACACAACACCTATTATTCGAATACAGGCACACCCAAATATTAACAATACATAATACATATCAAACTCATGGGGGGGGGACTACAGTTGATTCCATTCACAACAATACATCACTCAGATTCAACCGGTAATACCTTGCATAATGGAGTAGCAATACAACCAGCTTGTTTGGGAACTGGGGGTTAATTTGCTCATTGTAAGCAAGATTTAAAGATGATCTTACAGAATGTTGTATACCTATTGTCTCACTTTCTGCCCATTTTTCTTTAAATAATATATTTTTATTACTATTATATACATGTATACAAAACTAATTGTATTCACGCTGTATTAAGGGTGTTCTTGACAGTTCAACGCAAACTCTTTAGTTCATTCAATTCAATTGTTTATATTATTTATTTTTAAATTTTTTTAAGTACTTTTTAAAATACACACCGAGTTTCTTGTACATTTATTTACAATAAATTATAATTAAATTTGTTTAGAACGATTCTACTTCAATGAGGAAGTTAAGAAAACACAATTGTTTGATCTTCCTTTATAAGTTTTACAAAATACAGTAGTTTCAAAAAGTTTATGATAATTGAATTAAAATATAAATTGAACTTTCATTTTTCATGGAGGTCAAACACAATATAAATTAGGGGCCCCGATGAATCTTTACTATATACTTAGAAAATATTAAGTTCGTTTAGTTATTTTATTTATCACTATAAATTAAGTATATTGTACTAATGTACCTATGTAATTCAGTTTATGTGTAATGTTAAGTTTGGAACAACTAATATAAAAATCTACAGTTGAGTTAGTATTTGTAAAATATTTCTATGAAAGAAGCAAATAAAAAAACTAATGAACACTTTACGATTCACTCTACACAGGACTTAAGGCTCATAGCCATTGACTCATTTAGTATTAATATTTGTATTACTTTTTTTCAATAACATCCTTCCCTCTGTCCAGACATAAAAAGTGGGCTCTTGACTTTGCTTTCGTTTTTATGTCAAGATACTGTCAAGGTTTACTATGCATATTTATAGTATGTTTAAAAATAAAGTTAATTAGATCAGTGGGAAGATTACTCTAGCTTATATGTCATGATTAGCATATGACAGGTCATGGAGCAAGTCTTCCTCTGGGACCTGCCTGGGTGCCCTCAGTTATCGTGTAACAAACTTTAACATCAGAAACATATCGTTATTTAGTATACCTCATTCGCGCACATCGGTGCGTACATCCTTTCCTCTGTTGCGGATGATGAGGGGCTATAACTCAATGCTTTTTGATGGATCAGACATCGATATCCACCTTGATAGTTTGAGTAGTTTCAAACATTATTTTATTTTGTCACTTTTGAGTCAATAAGATTTAAACCTACATTTATTTATTTGCTTATTGATTTACTCTTTTGTTGTTCTTGTTATAATAACATAAAAAACATAAAAATATATAAAAAATAAAAAAATAAATATAAAAAAATAAAAAATATCATAAAAAATGTTGTTCTTGTTATATGATAATGCTTTTTTTTTTGTTATTAAATTATTTATTTTTATTGTTGTTTAAAGTTATATTGTTAAATCCATGTCCTTCTCATGTGGGTAGGCTACAGTATGACATTATTTATTTCAATGATTTGTTAATATTTATATAATGTATTTGTGCATTTTGTGCTTATATTGTAATAAATTTGTGTTGTGTGACGTTTACTTGTACTGTGAATGTGTTTATATAACAAAGTATCAATGTAAGTAATACTATGATTGGAATTATGTTTTTGTGTTGTGAAGTGTAGAATCAGATGAAGCATAGTGGACTTGAACTCATTCTGATATAATTTATTGTAAATGTATAGTACTGCTATAATGTAATTGGTTTCAACCTGTATTATGGCAAGAAAATATAATAAAAATAAGTAAAATAAAATGACGGGCTTTACTATGATAACGTCTCTTAGTTTCAGAATTTCTGCGTAGCCATTACGGATATAATATAGAAAAGTTTTCACTGTGGCCATTATAAAATCACTAGTTTGTTATTGGATGCGTCAACATTTATAAAATTCATATTAATTTAATACTAAATTCGAGTCAATATCTCTTTGTCAGTGATGACTGAAAAAGATACTTTCTACACATAAAGTTTCTTTTCGATGAAATTCGCACATCGTTAAAAATTTTAAAAATTTCAGACGCAATAAGTCTGAAGAAGAAGTCAACAATATATAAGAGTCAATAAGAAGAAAATCAACAATATATAAGTCTTCTATTTATTATAGAACAGAAATAATTACAGATATAATTGGTAAATCAATGGTTACAAACTCAAGTGCCTTTACTTCGCTAACTAAATTGAATTCCCTCTAATTATTGGTTAGGTCTTCTACTTGATACGACGGGTCAATAGGAATATATAACAGTCGTATATCTGTCTACTGGCATTATTAATTCTCGATCCGCCGACACATCTTGTGCGTATTTTATGTGCGAATATAAATAATTTCATGAGTGTTAGTGTGGATGACCTGCACAGTCTTGTTACTTACTAAGGTTGGATGTTCCTTAGAGGAGGCGTTGCCATTAGCCAGGGCAACTTAGGGACCTACACCGTTAGTATTCAATAAACAACAATTCTGCAATCCATCGGATGACTTTGATTCCATATTTCATAGTAAAGTCAAATCTATACGTTTTTAAAAATTCCCTACAAATAACTGAAATTTAAAAGATCTAACATGTTTGTTTTTATCAACTTTCTTCATTATATTGTTATGTTTGTAAATATAAATGATCAGATTAGATTAATATTATTAATATTGTCATTAAGTTCCAAAATTAAAGTTGTTCCTAAAAAAAGAACTTACAAAATGCAATAGTAAAATTAAACAGTAATTCTTCATTAAGTGTATTTTAACTTATCATGGTAACTTCCAGAAATTTCGAAATTTTGTTTTGAAATCGAGTTTTATTTAATACTAACTAAATTATATTTATTTAAAATTAAGTCAGTTGACTCCGAGTACCTTATTCTCTTAAGTCACTTTTCAAAACTGTAAACCTGTGAACAAGATCCATCATTTATAACTACTTTTACACATTGTTTCTTAACATAAATATAGTTAACTTTATCTACAAAAATAAAACACAGATACTTCCTTTTGATAAATAATATACGACGTGTATCGTGGTGGAGTTGTCACTCGTGTGTGACCTGTCCACAGTCACACTTTCTAATCATAAAAGAAGGATAATCCGAGAAGTTTTAAAATAACTTTAATGATTTTTGTGTTTATTACGTTTGTTAAAACTGTACAGTTTCATAAAGATAATGTCTTTCTATAAACACTCTTTTAACTTTTAATATTACAAAAATAAATGAGTACAGTATGATTTAATAAACGCTACAACCACATTCATTGTTGGTATATAGGGTGTATAGAGATTGTTATCAATGTCATGGACAACTCAATATTCTGTCTCTTGTCATGTTGTCAATGTAATAACATACCTGAGGTAAATACCCAAACACCTTTGCTGACCCCGTTCTTCGATTGAACATTGATTGTACAGGTGTCTAATGGATATTCAATACAACACGACACATGAATTCTAAACATCTCCATTTCCCTTGCTATTTTATCGGGTTTTTATCAGATAAACGTTTCCTTCTATCAAATATTTTTATTGTTTAATCTATCTTACCATATATACTTTATCATTTTATATGTATTAATTCTCAACTCATCTTTACTTAACAAATATTTTACATAATTTTTACCTTCTAAACAAAATCAGTTACCTATAAATGTTCTACAAGGTAAATATGTTTTTAAAATAACTAACCATTTAAGGTGTGTCAGTTTCTTAAACTAATGAGTTCTCAAAGAAATCCACATAGTTTGTAAATTTTATTGCTTTTTTCCCTGATATAGTATTATAAAAAAACAATAATAAATGGATACAACTTTAAATTCGAAAGCTGTAGGTCATATTAAGTTTTATACAACTGAGACTTCAAAATGCAAATCCATTCCAGCCAGCAAAATAAAATTAACGTTAAATTTCCATTTGCTCAATGTGCCAAAATGCAAGTTATTTGTGATATTTGGTCGCTCATTTTCAGTTGATTTTACTGGGTCAATTATTGATTGAATAAAAATAACTATTGATTATTGTAGTGGAATAGACCAATAAAAAAGAATTGATAACTGCTTAATGTAATGTTGTAAATGTAAATGTGCACAAGTAACTCTATGTAACAAGATGTAAATGATGGTTTACCAACCCACCCTATATGATTAATCCGTGATGGATGTAATGTAGAAATCAAAGTAACCATAGGCCTACAGTAAAGTAGGGTATATTTCACTAAGTTACTTGGAGAAAGTTTCTGTACTGGTAATTTAGTTTGAAGGCCACACCTGTACCCTGGCCGTTAGCCAGGGACTATAACACCAAGAGGCTAATAAAAAAGTGCACGGTGCATCTATCTCTGTAAATGCCACCTAAACAAACTTAGTATCCCGAAAATGCTCTAAATCTAGTGATTGTTGTTATCCCTTAATTTGCAACTGCTGTTCAATAAACAACGAAAAAATATAGATTCTTACGGGATCGAAACCAACATGGCCGTCAGCCTCTACAGACTCTTCATAGACAAAAATATGTTGTGTAAAATAACACGTATTTTAGAGAAACGATCTATTCAGTAACGTCATCTGGTCCCTACCTTATGTTATTCTGCTTGGGTTTAATCTATTTCAAAAGTTTTCATTTTATTTGTGTTTTTTTAACAGCTTATGATTAGTTAAAAATAGTTTTTTTTATTAGCATAATACGTGTTGGTACATATACAGTACAAGTTAACGTTACATAATACGTGTTGGTACATATACAGTACAAGTAAATGTTACATAATATGTGTTGGTACATATACAGTACAAGTAAACGTCACATAATACGTGTTGGTACATATACAGTACAAGTTAACGTCACATAATACGTGTTGGTACATATACAGTACAAGTAAACGTCACATAATACGTGTTGGTACATATACAGTACAAGTAAACGTCACATAATACGTGTTGGTACATATACAGTAGGTACAAGTAAACTTTACATAATACGTGTTGGTACATATACAGTACAAGTAAACGTTACATAATACGTGTTGGTACATATACAGTACAAGTAAACGTTACATAATACGTGTTGGTGCATATACAGTACAAGTAAACTTTACATAATACGTGTTGGTACACATACAGTACAAGTAAACGTTACATAATACATAAAATGCTGTCAATACGTGTTGGTACATATACAGTACAAGTTAACGTCACATAATACGTGTTGGTACATATACAGTACAAGTTAACGTCACATAATACGTGTTGGTACATATACAGTACAAGTAAACGTCACATAATACGTGTTGGTACATATACAGTACAAGTAAACGTCACATAATACGTGTTGGTACATATACAGTAGGTACAAGTAAACTTTACATAATACGTGTTGGTACATATACAGTACAAGTAAACGTTACATAATACGTGTTGGTACATATACAGTACAAGTAAACGTTACATAATACGTGTTGGTGCATATACAGTACAAGTAAACTTTACATAATACGTGTTGGTACACATACAGTACAAGTAAACGTTACATAATACATAAAATGGTGTCAATACGTGTTGGTACATATACAGTACAATTAAACGTTATACAACAAAATTGTATTACAATATAAGCGCAAAAAATGTATCTGTATTTTGTGCTTATATTGTAAAAATTTTTGTTGTGTGATTAATTAAATAAATAAAATAGTTCCATAAGAATAACACTGAAGCTTTAAATGTGTGGTGTGTAACCCTAGAGTCAAATGTGTGGTGTGTAGCCCTAGAGTCAAATGTGTGGTGTGTAGCCCTAGAGTCAAATGTGTGGTGTGTAGCCCTAGAGTCAAATGTGTGGTGTGTAGCCCTAGAGTCAAATGTGTGGTGTGTAGCCCTAGAGTGAAATGTGTGGTGTGTAGCCCTAGAGTCAAATGTGTGGTGTGTAGCCCTAGAGTGAAATGTGTGGTGTGTAGCCCTAGAGTGAAATGTGTGGTGTGTAGCCCTAGAGTCAAATGTGTGGTGTGTAGCCCTAGAGTGAAATGTGTGGTGTGTAGCCCTAGAGTGAAATGTGTGGTGTGTAGCCCTAGAGTCAAATGTGTGGTGTGTAGCCCTAGAGTGAAATGTGTGGTGTGTAGCCCTAGAGTGAAATGTGTGGTGTGTAGCCCTAGAGTCAAATGTGTGGTGTGTAGCCCTAGAGTCAAATGTGTGGTGTGCAGCCCTAGAGTCAAATGTGTGGTGTGTAGCCCTAGAGTCAAATGTGTGGTGTGTAGCCCTAGAGTGAAATGTGTGGTGTGTAGCCCTAGAGTCAAATGTGTGGTGTGTAGCCCTAGAGTGAAATGTGTGGTGTGTAGCCCTAGAGTGAAATGTGTGGTGTGTAGCCCTAGAGTCAAATGTGTGGTGTGTAGCCCTAGAGTGAAATGTGTGGTGTGTAGCCCTAGAGTGAAATGTGTGGTGTGTAGCCCTAGAGTCAAATGTGTGGTGTGTAGCCCTAGAGTGAAATGTGTGGTGTGTAGCCCTAGAGTGAAATGTGTGGTGTGTAGCCCTAGAGTCAAATGTGTGGTGTGTAGCCCTAGAGTCAAATGTGTGGTGTGCAGCCCTAGAGTCAAATGTGTGGTGTGTAGCCCTAGAGTCAAATGTGTGGTGTGTAGCCCTAGAGTCAAATGTGTGGTGTGTAGCCCTAGAGTCAAATGTGTGGTGTGTAGCCCTAGAGTCAAATGTGTGGTGTGTAGCCCTAGAGTCAAATGTGTGGTGTGTAGCCCTAGAGTCAAATGTGTGGTGTGTAGCCCTAGAGTCAAATGTGTGGTGTGTAGCCCTAGAGTCAAATGTGAATGAAACTACACCAGAAACCTTCCCGGGAGTGAACTCTACAACTTTCCAAAGTTTCATGGCAAACTGATGAGTGATTTTGTAATGCATAAAGGACAAACACACATACATTATCTATATATATATATATATATATATATATATATATATATATATATATATATATATATATATATATAAAACTCATTTACCAATCATCACTATTTCTCCAAAACTATACGTCCAATTGACTTGAAATTTTGTACATGTATTTATCTTGCCCTTAAGAGGCTCACTTAGAAAGTATTTTCCTCTCCGGACTTAAGGACTCTGCCTCACTGGCCTACAAAATTTCCAAGGTATTCTTAAAGAGCTAAATTAATTGATTTATTTGACTAACAGCTGTTCAATAAAGACAAATTGAAAAAGTTGTGGTTTAAAATAAAAAATAATTGAGTCCAGTAGTAAATTATACAAAACATCAGCTGTTCTAAATTGAATACAGTGTAAACTGAAAGCTTGCTGCACATTTTGATTATATAATCAAACTCAATATTATGACCAGTGAAGTTGGGGGGTACTGCTAATTTTATAAAGGGCGTCTCTGAACTCTCTGGGGATCTTTTTAGGTATTGAATGTGGGTAGAGACGTATTTTGTACTAATTATGTTTCAAACTATTTAACCTATAGAGTTCAAATTTGATATACACATTGATAAAATAATGTTCTTGCTTAAATAAACAAATCAAAAACCTTTTAAAGTTATTTTCAAAATGGCAGCACTTTAAAATTGTTGATCCTTAATAACTTTTGAAAGTTTAGGAATACAAACCAAAGGACAAGAATACCTTTTATTTTAAAATGTCGTTTTCAATCCATAAAAGTAACGTTGTATGAAATCGGATAACAAAAACCTTAATAACGTTTGAAAGGTTAGGAATACAAAAAAATCACAAGAATACCTACCTTTTATTTGAAAATTTCTTTTTCAATCCATAAAAACAACTCAGATTTGAGTATTTTTGTATTTAATCACTTAAACGTGAATGTGTACAGGTATCGTACCGCGCGAGTGAACCACAATCTGCGATCTATTCTGATTGCTTTTATCCAAAACACTACAACTAAGTGATTGGTGACGTTATTGTAATGAAAATGCCCCTAGCAGGCAACGGGAAAAAGTTGCAGATTATTTTGGATAAAAGTAATCAGAATAGATCGCTGATGTATTGTTGTGGTTGAATCACGCGGTTGATATATTGTTGTGGTTGAATCACGCGGCTGATATATTGTTGTGGTTGAATCATGCGGCTGATATATCGTTGTGGTTGAATCACGCGGCTGATATATTATTGGGGTTGAATCACGCGGCTGATATATTGTTGTGGTTGAATCCTGAAATCACGTTCCACTGCCGATTACAATCTCCGCTGCCCTGGCTTGTTAAGTGTCCCTAAACACAATACCACATCTTTCGAAAAACAGACTTTATACTCCGCCATTAAATTATGTAATAAACTTCCAACCTCTTTACAATCACTTTACAATAAATTTGACAGACGTTAGGAAATTTAGGAATAAAGTCAAGTCATTTTTGGATTCTAAGGAATATTACAGTGTCCAAGAGTATTTAGTAGATAAGGGTACATTTTAGTTGTACTAAAATAAGGAGACTGCGTACTCTACTTTTTTTTTTTTAGTTCTACTGTGTTTGTTTTGTACATATGACGCATATCAATGCTATTGTAAATAGTCAAATGTAACAATTAAAAAAAATATATGAAGATGATAATAGTATTGGATAAATATTTACTGTTGTTATTTGCTGCTTAAACTAAATAAATAAATGAAAAACACACACACAGGGTACAACAAGGAATAATGAAGTGTATTGATACAATAAGATAACCAGTTGTACAGTGAAATACTATGTTAATAAAAATGTCTTTATTTAATTTGCTTTTATCTTCTTTCTTGCTTTACAACTTGGTTTCTTCTGGTTTATGCTCCGGCTGAAAACATACTCGGTAGTACAACATAGAGATACCTCAGGGAAGGGGTGTCGAGCTGGCCATCAATGTTCTTATGAGATTTAATATTAATCATGTTTAATTGTCCAATTAAAAATTTGAAAAAGAGAATAATTTAAAAACAGTATCAGGGAAAAAATTATCAAATAAGGGAAAAGATAGGGAGAAAGTTCAAATTTAAAGTTCAATTTTCAATGCAAAATATCTTCACAGCAATTAGTCTATGGTCTGGTCTCACCAAATTTAAGTTTAAAGTTGTCTTCACCACAAACTTAGAATTCTTTATGTTTTGGGAAATTTAAATATGTTTGTGGCCAAATTTAATAAATAAAAGTTTTGTAATGATTTACAAAAACACTTTTATTGGGAATGTCACTAAATAAAGTCACTGTATTCTGGCTGAATCTTCTCTCCTTCAAGGCTAATAATGGACTCTCACTGCTACTAGTTCCTTTCTCAATCCACAATTAATTACAACAATGTGTCACTGGTTGCTTGATGATCACTTCACTTCACCAGGGGATGTGGGGGTTGGTATTATAATAAATCAAATATTAAAATCATGAGAAAATTAAATTAATGTTGAAATATTTTAGAAAAATGGAATATGTTAAAAAAAAAAAAAAAACAACTTCCAATTCTTAAATTAAATTATGCCAAATCTAAGAAAGGAAAATATTTATTAATAAAATGATTAAACATAGAGTATGCAAATTATTGGGAACTGAATTAAATTAAATTAATGTGATAAAAGATATGATCAATGAGTGTGATGAGATTATTAGTGATGGGTAGCAGCTGGTTTAAATGGAAGAAACAAGGTAAGTGGCAGATGTTCTTACATATGATAAAAAAAATAAATAAACAAACATAATTTGAAACATCTCAAATGATAATAAAGAATATTGATTGATTGAATCACGATGCTGTTATATTGTTGTGGTTGAATCACGCGGCTGATATATTGTTAATTGTGGTTGAATCACGCGGCTGATATATTGTTATGGTTGAATCATGCGGCAAGACACCATGGATGTACACATTCACGCTTAAATGATTAAATACAAAAATACGCAAATCTCAGTTGCTTTTCAACCGATTTCATACAACGTTACTTTTATGGATTGAAAACGAAATTTTGAAACGAAAGGTATTCTTGTCATTTTTTTTATTTCTTACCTTACAAAAGTTAAAAAGGAACAACAATTTCAAAGTGTTGCCATTTTAAAAATAATGTTAAAAGGTTTTTGATTTGTTTATTTAAGTAAGAAAATTATTTTATCAATGTATATACCAAATTTAAACTCTTTAGGTTAAATAGTTTAAAAGATAAAATATAATTTGTAAAAAATACAAAATGGTGGCTGTACGGGTACAGAAGGTGACTGTTAATTTTTAAATATGATATTATGTCTTGTTTTTGTCCTAAAAAAAAGATACTTAGAGTTCAGGGACACCCTGTACCATATAGATAAGACTAAAAACTAAATTGACTTGTTTAAACTTTACTAATCAAATTTCAATTTTATTTTATGGTAGCTAGAAAAGATAAATACGTTTTCTAAATAAGATATAAACACTAGAAACTTTATTCGTTATGAACCTGTTGCAGTAATATTACATTAGAAAACTCAGATTGGCAATTTAAAACTTCTGGTGTAAGTCAATTTCGAAAATTCACTTTTAGTATTTCGCAGGAAGAAGTGAGGAAGTTCAACTGTATACTGTAATAAGATACGCAATGTGTTTAGTCCTCATCGAAAGTGATTTATGTCAGATTATTTGTACTTAATACAATGTTAACTGGCTAAGATGTTTTACAATTAATTACATTACTCTAACTTAGCGTTGATTAAATGCTGTTATATTTTTTTAACTTAACGAATCACAATTGTTACTGTCTTAAATGTGGACTAGACGTAAACTTGCCTTGAATATTTACTTTGAATGCAGTTAATATATTATATAACAGTACTCGAATTTATAAAATTTGTACAAACATTTTTACTGGGACATATTCGGATGAAACCAGTTGTAAAATAGTTATTATTTTATTTTCGGTATATTTAAACATTTTTAAAAGTAAGGCTTACTTTGATTAGCTTAGGTGAACGCTGTTTTATTACAATAATTATAAAAGCATATATCAATTTAAATTTCTGCATTCACAATGGTAATACTAAAACAAACTGACAGACATAATGTGAGGAGTTTAGGAAAAGGAATTGATATAATATGTGGACTAGTAGTGTAATAATGATAGGCCTAATGTAATATTGTATGATGGATAAGGTTTAATAATGTGAAGATGTGTAATAGATGGTTAGGTAGTATTAGGAAGTAGGAAATAGGTTATTAGGTAAACGTGGAGCTGAGGTATAAATAGGGAAGCCTGAGGCTGGGTGGCTGAGTTTGTTAGTGGTCGAAGGTGGAGAAGTTCGACTTTGGTTGTTGCTGCCGGGAGATTTGACAGTGGCTTGGAAGTTGTTTGGTAAACGTGGAGCTGAGGTTTAAATAGGGAAGCCTGGGGCTGGCTGGGCGAGTCTGGTAGTGGTCGAAGTTGGAGAAGTTCGACTGCGGGTGTTGCTGCCAGGAGATTTAACAGTGGCTTGGGAGATGTTTGGTAAACGTGGAGCTGAGGTATAAATATTGAAGCTTGGTACTGGCTGGAGGATTCTAGTAGTGGTCGAAGGCGGAGAAGTTGGACTGCGGGTGCTGCTGCCGGGAGATTTGACAGTGGCTTGGGAGATGTTTGGTAAACGTGGAGCTGAGGTATAAATAGGGAAGCCTGGGGTTGGCAGGGCGAGTCTGATAGTGGTAGCAGGTGGAGAAGTTTGACTGAGGGTGCTGCTGCTGGGAGATTCGACAGTGACTCCAGGAGGATGGCTGCTAAGTTGTGTCTCTACCTCACTCTCCTTGACCTACGCTTTGAAGAGTCCGTCTGTGGGGTCAGATTGTTGACCATCTTAGGAAGTCTGTACTAATCACTTCTCAGGCTACTGTTAATTGATATTCCGAGGCCTAGTGATGTATTCTTCATCTGACTGTTATTCTAGCTACGTCCCCATTGGAGGTGTTGAGACTACTCTTGATCGTTTTAGACTTTATAGGTTTATAGGTTGTAGTCTCATCACAATAAAGTACAAACATATTCCGTTCTATTATTTTTGTTTAAAATTTCGTCCATAACAAGCTAAAAGCATATGTGTCTAAATTAAAATATTAAAAATTTTTTCATACAATATTTATAAAAAGATATTATACAATTATTGCAAAAACATTTAATGTCAGACAAGACTCTGAATATTGAGATATAAATATAAAATAAAACCTGTAAAGTTGACAAAGCATCAGGAAGATGTAAGTTGTTTAAACAAACAAATTGAGCAACAGAACACAAAGATAATCTTAATATGTAACAATGAGTCCCTGAAAATCGTTGTCATTCCATCACTTGACAACAGTTTAACGGATCTCCTTCACCTTTTTTAAAGTTTTCTAATTTTTCGTAGAATGTTGTTCAGGAAATAAAAGCTTTAAAAATTACGGGAAAATTGAAAAATTTTGAAAACTAACCGATGAGTTTAATTTTATTTGTTTACTAACAAAAAATGTGAAAGGAAAATTTGAAACATGTGATGTAAATTTTTCTGCAGCTTATTTGTATTTGTTTATTTTAACATCTGTTGTATTTTATTTCTTTGTGATAAAGTGATTACTGAAATGACTTTTATATTTAATTAAAAATTAATATGCTGTGTGAAATATTGGTATATAAATTAATTTTATATTAAGATATTTACCAAAATGTCATACAATATATTAGCTTTTGACAGAATGCAATGCAATGATGTCAATGCTATTTTTGTTATAATCCCGTTCAACTTATCTGTTAAAAATTGAGCTCACTCCCAAGAAGGTTTCTAGTGTAGTTTTATTCACATCCGACTTTAGGACTCCACCCCACTGGCCTTTCAATATTATTCTTATGGAATTATTTTATTTTATCCATAAATCATCAGCTGTTAAATAAAAAAATTAATGAATTGAACACTTTGGAACCACATCCAAGTGGGGTATCAGGTTAAAGGTGTCTCTCGACTCCTAATATACCATCAGATTGTAGAAAAGAGTATTTGTTGGCTCTAGTACCCCAAAAACTAAAATTTATTGATGCAGTGCAAATGTCCCGGACGAGGCCGTAGGCCGAGATCCTCAAATGGAGCCGTGAAGTATCATGGCGAGGCCGTAGGCCGAGCTTTCCTAAGAGGCCGCAGGCCGAGTTGCACAAAGGGCTAAAGGCAAAGTCGATTGACATTAATTTAAATCAATTGAAATTTATAAATTTAAAGTTATTGTTGATTTAAATCGATTTAAAATCACTGCGTTTACTTACACATGTAAAAACGATGTGTTGTTACTATTTATGTAATAAGTATTACACCAGAACCAACAAATTAATTTTACAACCATTGAAACACGGTTCACAATGTTTCAGGTAATTGACGAGAACTGTTTTTCTTGAAAACATAAAATTTTAAATTTTATAAAACCTTTATAGGAATCATTCCTATCAACCAGGTATTAAAACATAAATGTGCTACATGAACGGTTTTTTTTAGTAATAATTGTGTAAATTTCAAGTACAGTGAAAACCAATTTAATTCTGGTACTTTTTTTGTTCTAATTAAGATAAAAATTATTAGAACTTATAATAAAATGTTTAAATTTATATGTGATAACACAAAATGAAACAAGAAAAGCAATGGTACGATTGAAGTTTTCTTATGCCTCTTAATTTCTTAGTAAACAACCTTCAAACTCGGGTGCACATTTCTGCGCCGACAGTAGTGACTAACTCGGTTTAACTAATGATCATAAAAGGCAATGTATTATTAGCTAATTATCTACGATAACTATAAGAAATAAAGCTCACAACGTACAATACGAACCATGTAATACTGGTCTAACTTCCAGCTAACTGAGGAGTCTTATTTTCTCCCTAGACCACACCTAGCCACTATCCAACATGGACATCACAGACTTTTCTAGTAGGGTCCTTGATATGTACAGCAAATATTTACCAATTTGTTTTATTAAATAAAAAATTAAATATATAGTCTTAAATGATTCCAATTAATATTTTGTTCTTCTATATTATTTGTTATGTTAGATGTTCTGTAGGAACACATAACCTCACAATGTTCCTACAAAGAGTACATTTCTCACTATTTTGCTTAGTTATTCTGTTCTCCTTCCACCTGGGAACATCTACTAGGCTAGTTTTGAATATTCAGAATGATTGATGAAGAAAAAAAAATTGATTGTTAAATTTTGGTATTTGTGGAGTTTGTTGTTTCTGTAGTTTATGTGTAGTATCTTGTTAATTTAGTGTTTATGGTTATTGATTTAAGTGCTAATATATATTGGGGCCTTCTGCCCGTTAATATTGTGGCCTTCCGCCGTTTTGAGTAATTAATTTTTTTTTCTGGTTTTCTTGATAATAAAATTCAGTTTTGCTCAGCTGCCGAGTGTTATTTTGACCCTCCAACTGCCACCCGTGATCCCATCGCTCGATTTGTTTTGAGCCTTCCCCCGGTTGGCACGCTTTCCAGCTTTGGTGGGGGGGATGGGTCTCAATTGGTAGCAGAGCGTGGTTGCCTAAAAAAAAAAAAAAAAAAAAAAAAATCTCTCGGTTGTTGACGGTGGGTGTTTCCCTGTTAGTAGGTCATGGTTGGCCGACCTACCGTCAAGGTGTCTTGGTATTGTAAAAAAAAAAAAATAATAATAAATAAAAATTATTTAAAAAGCAAAACAATTAGAAAATCCTAATAAATAATTTAACTTACAAAAAAAAAAAAAAAAAAAAAAAACAAAAAAATTTTAAGGCAATCCGCTTGGTTACTTTGTTGAATGGGTTTCATGGGTGGATTGGAGGGGTCGGCAGTGGCTCGGTAGGCTGAGGGTTTAGTTCGTCTTGGACCCTGGAGTTGTCGTTTTTTGTGTATATTGTTGAGAATTGTTGCGTTAGAGATGGCCTATTTGCAGAATGTTGCGCTCCTGGTGAAGGAGGAGTTGATATTTGAGTTGAGGTCGCGGGGTGTGACTCCGGAAGGGGATGTTTTGAATCTCCGGAGGTTGCTGCGGGAGCAGTTGTCCGCGGGTACGGCGGTGGATTGGTCTGACCTGCTGGAGGTTGGTGATGAGTTGGCGGTTTGTAAACGTAAGGTGGAAGATTGGGAAGGGGTGTTAGAGGATTTGCAGTTTGAACCTCCAGTGGGTCGTGACCGGGCCTGCCGCCTTGCACGTTTGGGGCATCTGCTTGCCCGTTTAAGGCTGGTCAACCGGGCACCGGGGTTGGAACCATCGGATAGGGCGTGGATCTTGGAGAGTGGGTCTAGGCTGGATGAGATTTTTCAGGCACTCTCCGGGTCCACGACTCCTACGGGTCTGGGTCAGCGGCCTACTTTCGCACTGTCGCCTAACGTGTCGAGGCCGCAGGCTGAGACACCGGCTCTCACTGTGCCTGAGGTTCCTTCTGAGCCTGCAGGCGTTTCTGTTCAGGTTGCTTGTGGTTCGGCTCCAGCTGCCGTTCCTACTACTTCTTTGGGTTCACCTGCTCTTCTGCAGCTGAGCTACCACAAGCTGCCTAACCCTCTCACGCCCATGATCCAGAATCTCCCTGTGATCGATGGGATGGATCCTGAGGAGCTTCTTAAGTTTCTGGTGGCCTTTCTCAGACTTAGTGAGATGCCCGGCATGCAGGCTGGGGACTTGCTTCGTCTGGTGTTCCCTTATTGCAGAGGGCCCGTTGGGGAGTTGCTGAGTTCTGTCTTGGCCAGTGATGCCTCGGTGGACTCGTTCCATCGAGAGTTACTTTCGTCATTTCTTCCCCTTCGACTCAGGGAGAGGATGGTCATGGACAGATTTTATCGGTCGCAGGGTAGGGGCGAGTCTCTGGCAGCCTATGTCTCTTCAGTCAAGGAAGCTCGTCAAGCGTTGCGCCTCACCCTTTCTGAAGCTGACACCGTTCGTGTCATCCTGGATGGCATTTCTCCAGAAGAACGGTGCAGATTGGTTTTTGCTGGTGTTCCTTCGACTTTTCGGGAGCTGCATCAGCTGTGCATTGTTTCGCGCAGCGTGCAGTTCTCAGACCAGCAAGGGAGGGATTCTGAGAGTCATCGTGCTCTCCCCACCCGTCGACCAGCTATGTCTTTAGGTGTGAGTCAGCCAGTGGAGGGTCGTGGTTCTCGGCCTCCTGTTGTGTGTTTTGCCTGTGGCCAGCCTGGTCACATTCGTCGTGACTGTCCACGTGCTCGAGGTCGTGGGGCGGGAAACGCTCAGCGCGGGGGGTTGCCTCCACAGTAGCTCCCCGCGTTGTTGCGAGTGACCGTGGCCATTTGCCTTTGACGCGTGCCCATAGCAGGAGTGTCGGGGATTTTTCGGGCCTTGCTGGCATGGCTTCCCTGGGACTTAGTGCGGTCACCTCGGTGTGTCCTGGCGTTTTTGTTTCTTTTGGTGGTACGGTGTGTCGAGCCCTTCTTGATTCTGGTTCGGCATGCAGTATCATCAGCCTTTCTCTTTTTGAGTCCCTTGACGCCTTAGGACTTGTCCGGCACACCGAGCCTTCTTCTATTACGTGCTGGACGGCATCCCAAACTCCTCTACCTATACTTCTTAAGGCGTTTTTCCATTTTAAAATTGAAGGATTTTCCTGGAGGTGGGGTTTTCTTGTTGCCAAGGACCTGGCGGTTTCTTGTATCCTAGGGGCAGACTTTCTTTCTAAGAGTGGTATGGTGCTTGACCTCCAGAAGCGCCAGATATTTTTCAAGTTTAATCGGCGAGTTTTGGTGCCTCTAGTAGGTGATTCTGACTGCCCTCCTGCAGTCAGAGAGGTGGGTTGTGAGCCCGAACAACCCAAGGTGGATCCAGTTGGTCATCTCCCCCCTGAGCAGGCGGAGGCCATTAGGAGGCTGTGTTTGCGGTTTCCTGATGTGCTTACGGCTGAGCTTGGGGTCACTTCTCTTCTGGAGTATGAGATCCACCTCACCGATTCTCAGCCAGTTAGAAGTCATCCGTACAAACTTGCTCCCCCAAAGATGGAGGTTATGAGGGCTATGATTGAGGATCTTCTGAGCAAGGGTGTGATTGAACCGTCTCGTTCTGCTTATGCCAGTCCAGCTTTTCTTGTGCCCAAGCCTAATGGTAAGTCTAGGCTTGTGATGGATTATCGGAGGCTCAACGCTAAGGTCGCTATTGACTCGGTACCTCTGCCTGATTTGCATTCTGCGTTTGATTGGTTCGGTAAGGCTAAGTTTTTCAGTGTGTTTGATTTGAACCAGGCCTACCATCAGATTCCATTGAAGAAGGAATCACGGCCTATGACTAGCTTCTGTGTTCCCTGGAATCTTTACCAGTTCACTAGGGTTCCTATGGGTCTTGCTGTGGGTGCCCAGACTCTTACTCGTCTGCTTGATTCCATCTTCCATGATGTGAAGTTCAAGTTTGTTTTCAATTACCTGGACGATCTTCTTGTCTACAGTGAGACTTTCGGGGAACACATGCAACATCTGGAGGAAGTTCTTAGTCGCCTTAAGTCAGCTGGCCTTACCGTCAATCCAGAGAAAGTCACTTTTGCTCGTCCTGAGATTTCTTTTCTGGGTCATCTTATCTCTTCTCGAGGCGTCTGCATAGATCCTGCGAGGACCCAGGGCATTCGGGATTTTCCTCCTGCCAGAGATGCCAAGGGGATTGCCCGTTTTGTGGGGATGGTGAATTTTTACCGTCGCTTCATCCCTAACGTGGCCGAGCTTGCTGCCCCGTTGAACGAGTTGCGAAAGAAAGGTGTCCCTTTTGTGTGGGGCCAAGCTCAGCAGACTGCCTTTGACGCTCTCAAGGAGGCTATCATGCAACCTCCTGTCCTGCGTATGCCTGATTTTAGTAGAGAATTTATTCTTCAGACTGATGCCTCCTCCTCCGCCATTGCTGCTGTTCTTTCTCAGGAGTTTGATGGGGTCAGGCAGCCCATCGCTTTTGCTTCGAGGACGTTGTCTCACCAGGAAAGGAAAGCTTCTTCCATCTATGAGTTAGAGTGCCTGGCTGTTGTCTTTGGTACGGACAAGTTTCGGCGTTTCTTGGAACACGCTGAGTTCTTGCTGGAGACGGACAATCAGGCACTGTCTTGGCTTCTTGCCCATCCCCGACAGCTCGGGAAAATTGGTCGCTGGGTGGTCAAAATTTCTGCCTTTAAGTTCCGAGTTCAACATCTTAGGGGTACCCAGAATGTCATCGCGGATGCTCTGTCCCGCATGTACCACGAACCCAGTGATCCACCGACTGAGGCTGTTGCTCAGTGTGGTGCTGTTCTTCTGGATTTTCCTCTGGCTTTTGACGACCTACTGTCCCATCAACAGAAAGATCCTGAGCTGTCAGTCATCTTAGGTGAGCTTCAAGAGGGAGGTGCCCACCCTCCCTATTTTCTGTCCAAAGGGGTCCTCTGTTGCCGTCCTCGACAGAGGGGTGAACCCCGTGTAGTGCTGCCTAGTCATCTAGTACCGATGGTCTTTCAGTATTATCACTCTTCTCTTGTGGGCGGTCATCTTGGCATTCATAAGACCATCGCTAAGATTCGTAGGTACTTCATCTGGAAGGGCATGGACCGGGATGTTGCTGGCAGAGTGCGGGCTTGTCACCTGTGCTCTCTCAGCAAGCCTAGTCAGAATGCAAGGTTAGGGTTGTTATCTTCTGAGGTGGCCGAGCGTCCTTTTGAGAAGGTGTTCATCGACTACGTGGGTCCTTTTCCCCGTAGCAAGTCAGGTAGCTCCTACCTACTTGTTTGTGTGGATGCTTTCTCGAAGTTCGTTTGGCTTTTCCCACTTCGGAGTGCCACGGCTAAGCTCACCATCCGTGCTCTCCAGTCCCAACTCTTCCAGCACTTTGGTGTGCCTTCCACTCTTGTGTCCGACAACGGTAGCCAGTTTACCTCCCATGAGTTTCGTAGGTTCTGTTTTGGCAATGGTATCAGGCATGTGACTACCTCTCCGTATTACCCACAGCCTTCTCATGCAGAGTGGTTCAACCGCAATCTTCGGTCTGCCCTTATTTCCTTCCATGCTGAGAAGCAGAACACCTGGGATGAGAGTCTCTCTTGGCTCCAGCTTGCTTTTAACTCTTCTAAGCATGAGAGTCACAATGCCACTCCCTTCGAAATTCTACATGGCTACCCTCCTAACAACCCTTTGTCCAACTTGTGGAGGTTAGAGGATCTTCTACCTACGCCAGGTGCCACTGACGTAGTGTCCACGTGGCGGGCTGCTCGGCGCAACCTGCTACGTGCTAGAGAGAGAGTGAGGAGGAGGTATGATAAGGGTCGCACTCCTAACCCTTTTCAGGTTGGAGATCTGGTTCTTTGTCAGGCTCACCCGGTCAGTTCGGCCGCGGAACGAAGAGCTGCCAAGTTGTGCTATCGGTGGTCTGGTCCCCACCGCATCGACAGGTTTTTGTCACCGGTGACTGCTCTGCTGGTTGATCCCCAGTCAGGCAGGGTGTTCAGGAAAGCCCATGTGTCCCAGCTTAAGGCTTTCCGGGGAACGGTTGATCCAGGAGTTGGTGTTCCTGGGGGTTTCTTGGGGCAAAGAGATTGATCACCTCTGCGCCCTAGGTGGCTGTTCTGAGAGAGTCTCCTTTCTCTCTTTTCTGGTCGGGCCCGACCGTCAGGGTAGTTCGCTCCCTGTTTGAGGGGTTTCCCCTCTTAGATTCTCTTTGGCGTCCTTGGAGCACCACTCTTTGGAGGTTCTTCTTCTTCTGTTTGGTTCCCTGAGGTACCGAGTTCTCCCCTGCCTGGGTGTGTTGAGGTTTTGCAGAGGGAGGTTGTACCGGGTCGTTTTGACCGGTACATTTCGGTTTTTTTTCGTTGTCTGCCAGGCTGCCTGAGATCGCTCACGCTCTGCGTTCCGCGTACTTTGGTAGCCGTTGGCCCGGTTCCGTTAAGTTCCGTGTTCCAGAAGCTTCGGTCCGCTTGGCCAGCCTTCTAGATGGTTCGAGCTGTTCAGTGGGGGCTGCGGAGGTTAGTCTTGTGCTGTCTGCCGATCAACTATGCGTGGCTGAGAGACACTGTAACTCCAGGGTCCTTGAGTGGGACTTTCAGCCCTCAGCCCGCCGTCCGGGGGAACTTCGATATTCTCCACTGCTAGCCTGGCCTGAGGACCATGTTGGAGCCTGGAGTTGCCCGCTACCCGCCCTACATCTTTGGGGGTAGAAGTCTTCAGTCCTCAGGTCAGTTCTTTCCATCTTTTCCCGGCGGCTGAGCTGGGGGTGATTTATAAGAAAACAAAAAAATATATAAAAAAAAAAGAAGAAAAAAGTTTGCGGAACTTTTGGTGTGGCCTAGGCCTAAAACTAAAAACCTGGACAGTGAATTATGAAACAGCCATGGGGACTTAATTATTTTTTATTAACGAGGGAAAAGCTTTTAAAATACCCAAGATTTTTTTTATGTTAATATTTATTTTATTTATATTTATTGTTATTTATTTTTAATTAGTTTATATTCCTTGTTATTAATTAATTAGTTTTATATTTGTTGTTATATCTTTTTAGATTTTATAGTTGTTAGGTCCCTATGGTTAAGTTATGTTATCGTTGAGTATTATGTTTAGGCCTAGTGATTTAGTTATTTATTTATTTATTTCGTGTTTTGGTATTATTGATGTCAGGGGATAATAGTTGTCTTGAAGTGACTTTTTACTACGGTACCGTGTTAGATTTTCTTTTAAATTATTTAATTTTTAAACTTTCACCAAAAGGGGATTGTTCTTTGCTTAACTTTCAATTCGGAGCTGCCCAGGGATGCCGGCTTACTCCCTGGCCTCGGTGGAATCAAGGGATATGTGGGCTAAATTGCCGGTTTAATTGTTGTTTTCCAGACGTTTTCTAAATTTTCACTTTTATTTGGGGTTATCTAAATTTGTTTCTAAGTTTGTCACTTTTTAAATTTTTGTTAATAAATTTTCCTTACGTTTTGGGAGTCTCAGGCCAAACAAGATAGGCCATACAAAAATTGATTGTTAAATTTTGGTATTTGTGGAGTTTGTTGTTTCTGTAGTTTATGTGTTGTATCTTGTTAATTTAGTGTTTATGGTTATTGATTTAAGTGCTAATATATATTGGGGCCTTCTGCCCGTTAATATTGTGGCCTTCCGCCGTTTTGAGTAATTAATTTTTTTTTCTGGTTTTCTTGATAATAAAATTCAGTTTTGCTCAGCTGCCGAGTGTTATTTTGACCCTCCAACTGCCACCCGTGATCCCATCGCTCGATTTGTTTTGAGCCTTCCCCCGGTTGGCACGCTTTCCAGCTTTGGTGGGGGGGATGGGTCTCAAGAATCACACGTAGAGGTGAAATAGGAACTGATAGTTTCATTACCGGACGTAGCTGTATTTTTTAACTTTTAAAATTATAAATTTTGTATATTTTTTTAAAATTAAAAACATCTTAATCCCTTCAGTTACATGCAAAAACCGTACTTACCAAAAATTACATTTGTACTTTGAACGGTTTTGTTTCCTTAGTTGATTTTAAATCAGCTAAATTCGTCATTTCATAAAGCCACAAGTTCTAATGTAGTGGTTAATTTTTTTTTGTATTTTTCCTGTCCCAAGGGAAGGTACATTAACTAATTTTTATTGTAAAATTTAGAAATAATTAACTCACTGAAAACTAATTGCACCACATTAACAATTAATATTTAGAGTTAGGTTTCCTCAACATAAATTAATGGTAGTATTGTAGTTTTATTCTGGTTCATTATAAACCATTCTTCAATAATCAAACTCATTGACTGGCTAACAAACATTGAATTTTGAATTTTTCTATGGCTTCTTTAATATTTTTTCTTTGAAAAATATTGTTGTCGTCTGCGTATGATACGCTTTGGGTTAAATAAAACAAACGACTTCATGGTTCTAACTTAACTCCTAATTAAGGCGATGTTCTTTTAATTTACATGCTTGCCTATATATAATAAAATATATTTATTCATAACATTAATTTTATTCATATTTTAAACACAGAACATTTCTACATAAATAAAATAAAAGGTTTGTCTGTACATTCAATTCAATTCAATTAAATTCAATAATTCTTTATTCATTTGTATACAAAAATTTGTACAGAATAACGTCATTGTTGAGGAAATACATCCCACATAATATATATAAATACATAGTGATATAAAAATATAATGTTTGGTTTTGTTAGAAGAATTGTACTACAGCTCACAAACTAAGAATTCATTACAATTCATACAGTGACCCATGGAAGAAACTCATCCATTGAATACAGACTGAGACTTACTAAGTACAATTTTTAATTTTTTTTTTTATTTAGACTTAAATACACTTAAAATCAATTTCCTTCTGTAAATTGCTTTGTAAAGATTAAAAAAATATTTTACCTATGTAATTTGGTTTTTTCTGTACAGCTCCAAACGATGATTTTCTGTAATTACTGTGTTTTTCTTTCTAGTATTATATGGGTGTGAATCATTACTAACATAAGAATTACCCTTAAAAGCTAAGATTGTTTCATATACATACTGTATATGGTAAGAAGTTCTAGATTTTTAAAATGTTCTTTGACAGAGTCATCATTTTTCAAATTTAACATTACTCTTATTCCTTTCTTTTGCAATTTAAGAAGTTTATCCATATTTGTTTTGGTTGTTGCACCATACAGACTTATGCCAAAATAAATGTGAGACTGGATATGTGCATGGTAAATAGACTTTAATATTTGATGATTACATTAGAAGGACATTTGTCGGAGGGCATAAATTCCCAAATTTTTTCTACCTATAACCTGTTTTACATGGTCATCCAATTTAGAAACTGGTCAATTTTTAACCCTAAAAAGTTTGTTGAGTTTACTTGCACAACTGCATTTGTATTACAAAAAACACTTGGCTTTTCAAGGTTTCGGTTTTGTTTGGTTGTAAACGACATAAATTTTCTTTTTAAACATATTGTAAACGACATAAATTCTCTCTATTTAAAAAGAGATTGTTTGCTTTTAAAACCTGGTTGAAAACTGATAGTTCACGGGCTGCACTTAATTCTAATTCCTCTAGGGATTTTGCTGAAACTTTTAGATTAGAATCATCAGCAAATAAAGTTAACAAGTGATTTCTGCTGCCATATATAATTTGTGGCATGTCATTTACATAGCACAAAAATTAAATTGATCCCAATATGGAGCCCTGTGGAACTCCATACTTAATTGTTTGTAGGCTGGATTGAGATTTTGTTCTCCTGTTTTTTTAATATGTGATATTTCGACATACTGTTTTCTTTTTGATAAGTATGATTCAAAAAATCTGAGTAAAATGTCTTTAATACCAATTTGTTGTAATTTAAAAAGAAGTATGTCATGCTTTACAGTATCGAATGTTTTTGATAGATCCATGAATATTCCAATTGTCTTCTCTCCCCTATCAACCGATTCAATAACTGACTCTAAGAATGATGTTGCTGCAGTAATGACTGATTTTTTGGACTGAAATCCATGCTGAGCTCCACTTAATATCTGATTTTTATCCAGGTACCCTAAAAGTCTACTATAAACAGCTTTTTCAAAGATTTTCGATATGTTCGAGAGCAAAGATATAGGACAGTAATTAGATACGAGTATGTCTTGTTTATTGCCCTTTTTGTGGATTGGTATCACTTTGGATATTTTTAACAAATCTGGGGAAAATAAATGCAGAGTTTATTAAATGATTTAATATTTTTGAAAGATTCTTTTTAGCTGTCTTTAAAACTAACACCGGTATTTCATCATGACCACATGAGTTTTTGTTTTTTATTGAATCAATAATATATTCTACTTCAATCTCATCAGTTGGTTTTAAATGAAAAAATGATTGAAAAAGACTGTAGTTATGGTTATGAATTTGGTTCAAGATGTCAAACATGCCATTCTGGGGCTGTTTGCTTATCATATCTCTAACTAAATTAATATAATAATCATTGAACTTCCTACTTACACTGATAGGATTTGTACAGATCATACCACCAATTGCTAACATAATATTGTCATGTGGTAACAGTTCTTATTCCCAACCTCAGTATTTATTACTTTCCAAGTAGTTTTTGATATATTTTCAGCTTTCTTGATCTTTTGTCATAAAAATTTCTTTTAGTTCTCAATATTTTGTTGTTAATCAACTTATTTCTATGTCTTATATACCTAAACGATGTCTTGTTTTTATTTTGTCTCACAATTTTAGATAATTCAATCAGCCCTTGTTTTTCATGTTTTAGATGAACCGTCATCCACTCAGTTTTATTCATTGTAATTCTATTTGTCTTAAAATCAAATGAGAGGTCAAAATAATATTTAAATATACTATAAAAAAAATGTCATACTTTTTATCTGGACTTGTGTTGTAGACTTGAATCCAGTCTTCCTTTTCTAATAAAGAAATAACATTTTTAATATTTTCCTTAGAAATATTACGTTTGCGTTCTGTTATTTTATTTAAATTAGTTTTTAAACTTTTAAGATTTAATATGTGAAGATATAATAAGTGAATTACTTGACCATCATGGTCTGACAACATTGTTATGACCCCCTCAACCCAGATTTGGGTTTTAGGGATATTGGTAAAAACATTGTCTAAAACAGATTCGGAATCCTCGGTAACCCTTGTTGGGAAGTCCACCAAGTATTTCAATCCATGACATTTTAATATGTTTTCCAGTTCAGCTGTATTTTTCTATTTAGCTAAAACACTAATATTAAAATCACCTACAATGACAATATTTTTAAACCTTTTCAAAAAGCATTCTATTAAAATATCTAATCGTTCTAAAAATACGTCAACACTAGATGATGGTAACCTGTACATTCCAACAATTATGAAAACATCATCACTTAGAGTACATTTAACAGCATAAAACTCAAATTGCTTATCCTCACATAGATGGTCAGCTAAGGGTATTGTTACATTACTTAATTTTAGATCACACCTGGAAAAGATCAAAACACCCCCTTTTGTAGTGCTATCCCTACAGAAGTTAGAAGCAATGTAAACATTTTGTAGCTTTATTCTCTCCAATTCCCAGCTTTTGATGTTATGCTCAGGTATTACACAAATATCAGGTTTAATTTCATCAATAGTAAATTTAAGGGAATCTAGTCTTGATGAGAGAGCTTCAATATTTTGGTGAAAAATTTTAATTTTTGGACTTTTTCTAAATGTTTAATAAGAACTTTCAGATTTGTCAAAATGAATCTGTACCAAAGAGTATTGAAATTTAGAATTAGAATTTATTTGATTATCACTTATACTGTGGGGTAAAGAATCTAGTTCCAGCTGTGGTTCTAGACTAAAAAACTACCACCATCTAGAGTACCACTCAGGCTATCACCAGGTACATCCAAAACAGCACCAATATTTTGCTTTTCACTAAGCACTTTTTCACCAGGTGGGTTTCTAGACAGCATAGGGTACTCATCCAGAAAATGCAGATGATTATTGACTGAGCTGCTTTGGTTTTTTATAGTAACAGTGTTCAGATGATCAGATGATGTAGTTTTATCGTTTTAGCTTCCTGGAATTGTTCTACTATTATGACTTGCTGTCAATATTTCTGCTTGCAACTGCTTGACAAGCTCCTGGTGTAACAAACCATTACTCAGCACCCTGTTTGAGTCTTCATTAAAAATAACTATTGTAACATTTGCTCCTGTAAACTCCTGAAATTTGACAATATTTGATACAAATTGGTTGATTGGTACTTTGTCTCGAATGCAACCTATCGGTGAGCAAATAAGATGTTGAAGGTTCTTTAACTAACTGTAGAAATGCCATATTATAATCTTTGTATTCTGTCTGCTTAGGCTTGCTGTAGTAAAATGATTTAGTCAGTAAGCTGTAGATTGAAGTTCCAATAAGGCTTTTCTGAAGAGCCAGATTTTCATAGATACATTCCGATCTCTTAGGCTTTTCATATATTTTCCTGAAAATTGCTGCAACATCAGTGCTTGCCTGTCTGTCATCCTCAAAATCCATAGAAATGCTATGAGCAAAAGCAACACTCATATCGTGTTTATAATTATCTACAACCACATTCATGTCTTCCTCAATGACTGTAATTTTGCTTGACTCCAGTACTATGCTGGAAGCTGAGGTGGAAAGAGTTTCCAAACTCTGATAGAGATATGTTTTACTTAAATTAAGGGTAAGAAAACTGCTAGATGAAAGTGCTGTAGATAAAGGAGAGGCTGCTAAAAGCTTATCCCCAATTTGGTCAGCCTGTGGAGACTGCAGTTCAATATCTTTGACCAAAATATGTTCTTCTGTGAGGGTACTTTTACCTGTTTCTGCAGGAGAAGCCTGAAAGGGTAGTTGTTTATTGATGTTTTCATTTATTATTCTTAAAATTTGTTTTGCCATTTCTCGCTTTCCTTGCTTATTGAAGTGCTCTCCATGTATAGAGTGATGAGCACCCTTGAAACCAAAAAGATCCAGAATCTTAACATGGCTTTTTTAGAAGCTAAATCCTTAATACAGTTATTTAACGCCAGAATTTCATTATGAATAGGGTCTTCAGAGTTTAAATCATGTCTGTAAGGCAAAGAGGCAATGATAACATTAGTTTTGTTAAGTAAATTGACTATTGATTCAATAGATCTTTTTAGCTCCTACATCGTTAGATCCCCCAATTATTACAACAAAGTCGTTTTTGTTATAACATTCAGAATTAACATCAGAACAAATCTGACTAAAGGTTGCACTGGGTTTCACCACTCCAGTTACATTTATGTTAGTTGGGCAACTGTTGCTCAATATAGCAGACAGTCCTCTGCCATGACTGTCTGCAGCTACGATGATTCTGTGGTCAAATTTGTTGTTACTGTTCAGTTGTCTTGATTTTCCTTGTGGTAGCATTTGTGATTTTAGACATTTGACATGGATTAGATGGCACTCAGTTCCACTGTGGCTATGTTTCATAGTATTGCTTAATGGATGCACCATGAGTTTCAAGAGAACATCCCTGGTTGTATACTGACATGTACTTATAATGAGTTATCTTTGTACTAACATGACGTGAATCTTAGTCTAGTCTGGGTGGGTGGATCAATACCACTGTACGTGCATGGGTGGGCGGGTGGGTCTATACCACTGTACGTGTATGGGTGAATGGGTGGGTCAATACCACTGTACGTGTATGGGTGGGCAGGTGGGACAATAACACTGTACGTGTATGGGTGGGTGGGACAATAACACTGTACGTGTATGGGTGGGTGGACAAAAAGACAAGAGTGTAATATGATACCAAGTAACCATACTACTAAGCAAGCAGGTCAATGGAATGGCGCGGAAACAGGTAATTTATCTAAGAACAAAAATGACACTGCTGAATAGCTATGTTTAAGACAAGAGTGTAATTTAATACCAAGTAACCTTGATACCGAGTCAGCAGGTAAATGGAATGGCACAGAAACAGGTAATTTATCTAAGAAAAAAAATGACACTGCTGAATAGCTATGTTTAAGACAAGAGTGTAATTTAATACCAAGTAACCTTGATACTGAGCCAGCAGGTAAATGGAATGGCACAGAAACAAGTAATTTATCTGAGAACAAACATGACACTGCTGAATAGCTATGTTTAAGACAAGATGTAATTTGATACTATGTAACCTTGATACTGAGCCAACAGGTAAATGGAATGGCACAGAAACAGGTAATTTATCTGAGAACAAATGTGACGCTGCTGAATAGCTATGTTTAAAACAAGATGTAATTTAATACCAAGTAACCTTGATACTGAGCCAGCAGGTAAATGGAATGGCACAGAAACAAGTAATTTATCTGAGAACAAACATGACACTGCTGAATAGCTATGTTTAAGACAAGATGTAATTTGATACTATGTAACCTTGATACTGAGCCAACAGGTAAATGGAATGGCACAGAAACAGGTAATTTATCTGAGAACAAATGTGACGCTGCTGAATAGCTATGTTTAAGACAAGAGTGTAATTTGATACCGCTTAACCTTGATACAATTTACTCTGTTATAATGAGGAAACAGTTATATATCCAACAAGACGTGACGGTAGTTGAAGACCTCTCTATAGACCTCTCTATGGAGCATCTGCAAAAGGAAACAAACTGCGGCCATATGTGCCACGGTAAAGAAGTGAGGGTATGTTTTATAATAGGTAGGGAAAGTATCATGGCAAGAAAGTTCATGTAACTTTTTTTTTAATTAAGTACTTTTTTAATTTATTAAGTTTATGAACTGTACTTTAATTAATAGACTTACATTTACTTCATCAGCCAGTTTGCTCAGTTCTTGAGTATTTGTCAGAGTTGGTGGGATCTGCAAATTTGTATCAGATTCATCAGCTTCAGTAACAAGGGGAACCAGTAAGCTGTGGGTATGTATGTGTCATCAGTAACAAGGGGAACCAGTAAGCTGTGGGTATGTATGTGTCATCAGTAACAAGGGGAACCAGTAAGCTGTGGGTATGTATGTGTCATCAGTAACAAGGGGAACCAGTAAGCTGTGGGTATGTATGTGTCATCAGTAACAAGGGGAACCAGTAAGCTGTGGGTATGTATGTGTCATCAGTAACAAGGGGAACCAGTAAGCTGTGGGTATGTATGTGTCATCAGTAACAAGGGGAACCAGTAAGCTGTGGGTATGTATGTGTCATCAGTAACAAGGGGAACCAGTAAGCTGTGGGTATGTATGTGTCATCAGTAACAAGGGGAACCAGTAAGCTGTGGGTATGTATGTGTCATCAGTAACAAGGGGAACCAGTAAGCTGTGGGTATGTATGTGTCATCAGTAACAAGGGGAACCAGTAAGCTGTGGGTATGTATGTGTCATCAGTATAAGCTCCACTTTTTGTACTTCATAATATCTATAAAGAATAAAAATTTTAAGAACTGTAAAAAATAAACTATATCTTGTCAACTGTAGTTAAATTGGAAGATATAGTATATTTAAAACCAACTAAATTGTAACCATTACAATTTGGTTTTATTACTTTAGCCTATGTAATTGGTTGCATTTGAATGTAAATATGAGACTATATTTTTAGTGGTATTGTATGATTGTTTTTGTGGAAATTCAAAAACATAATAGTGTTGTAAGCTATATTAATTAACAAATAAACTAGTAATTAAACATGAAATATTTTGCTTACCTTCATTTTTTTGTTGGCTAAATATTGTGTCCTGAGTCCGTTGATTTTTGTCTAGTTAATCTGTTTTCTAGAATTCTCATTATATGTCCATAAAAGATACTCTATTTATTCATCATATGAAATACCTCTCAATACAACAAAGGATAATTGGTCATTCCCCTTTTACATTTTTCTTATATATGAACGTTCTAATAATTTAACAATTAACATAATAAAATAACTCATGTAATTTCATAATATATTTTTCTCAAAATGTGGTAACAATAAAAGAAATCACAAAGTGTACTATGATTGTTTAAAAAATAGCTTATTTTACATTATTTAGTTTTTTCACTGAATATGTTCTAGTATTTGTTCAATTGTATGTTCAAATAATATTGTTTAGTCTGAACACTGCACCTAATAAAAAGAAGATAATTTTCTTCAGAAAATAATTAATCAGCAGGAATGATTTGTGATGTAACTCAGGTGCTGGGAAAGGCCATCTGATCCACCTGTGATCCAACACAAGCACACCGTACAGCGACATTTTGTTAACAAAATCGCTCTATTTAATTGTATACTTCTGAAACAATTTGTTGATAGATCTTTTATTTTTAAAACATTTTCTATTGTGCATTATGAAAATTACACATAGCTGGTGGTAATGATAAAAAAATATTGAGAGGTATTTGGGGGGGGAGGGAGTTTTTTCAAAAAAGAACAGGAGTCTCCTCACCTGCAAAGAAATCTTGTTTTTCCACAATGACAAAACTTCTTGGTCATATCAGAAATCAAATTCTACCACCTTAGCTGTTTTGCTACAGCCGCTGTGGTTGTGATGATTCAACTGACAAGCTTGTTGATCCTTTAGACAGTAACCGAAACCTGGCCAATACCCAACACAGACACAGCTCTAGTAGGTACACATTGATAGCAACCATTAAGTGGACACCTGGGTTACTATCAACATGATTTTATTCAGGTCAAAATCATTTATTTCATTTTATCCTGATTACTTTGCCAGTCTGTTCAACTCCTAATTTTAAATAATATTTTTCTGTTTAAATCATAATGCCTCAAAATCCCTGTAGGAAAATGTTTTCATAGCCCTATGAAATTTTGCAGATGTTGTATGTGAATAAGGCCTTTGTGCTAATTATTTAGTATATTTTTCAGTAGTTTTATTTTATTTAATTTTTGTATCAACATCATAGTGTATGTGCAATAACTTTAGTCTAACATTCTGCAGATCCATGCAGTATGCTAGATGATCAATCAGATTTAACTAACTTTTGTTGTTAGAGGTAGAGGCATCTCAAAAGGCGAACCACGCTACTACTCATTTCGCCTGCCTTTTGTGTACTAACGTGCCTGCAAACATTGAATTCCCGGAAACTGAGGGGTTGGTTTAAAGGCAGTATTTACGGCGTTGTTTCATAGAATCCTTTTTCTCATTGTAGATTTATTTATTTGGGCGGTCTCTCTCTTTCCGTACGGTCAAGTATTTGTCAGTTTATTAACACCGTTAGTTGTTAAAGTTAACTGTGATTTTTATTGATTAGTGCAATTATGTTGACTGTTGAATACATTGAGTTAATTAATGATTACTAGTATTAAGTTTCTATTGAGTGTGTAATAGTGGATATATTAATAACGATTATTAGGTATTATCATTACTAAGTTAGGTGGTAAAGGAACTGTTCTACATAGTCAAGGTAGGGAAATAGTTTTCAATGTATATAATTATTTTTGTGATATTCAAGAAGGGAAATAAATTAAAGTCAATAATAATAGATAAAGCTGTTGAAGCCACTAAAGTTTCCAGGCGATCAGTAGAAAGAATTCTGAAAGAAGTTCCTCCGATGTAAAAATTACTCCACCAGCATTTTTTACGCCTAAAAAATGTGAACTAGAAAAAGCCAGTGTGTGATCTAGATTCATTCGATTTGGAAGCCTTGAAAATACTACATTCAAAATTAATGACATTATTCACCTAGCCGCTGAGGCCTTCAATGACATTTCTGAGGAACAGTGAGCCAAAGTATGTCGCCACGTTACGGACCAGGAGAAAAAAATACATTGAAGAAAAGTATATGTGGGATATTGGCATGGAACAGTTTATCATAAGACTTCATAGTGACACATCTTCTGATTCAGAGGAAGACGACGATGTCGAATGTGGAGTTAGTTAGCTTCCCGCAGAGTAACTGTAAGCAATTTAATTTAAAGAAACATTTTTTCCTATAAACTATTTATTAGTTTATAGGCCTAGTTTAAGTATTTGTGTTTATAAAATAACAGTGGAATATTAAATTATATAACTGTGTAAACAATTATCATGCGGCACATCGAAAAAAACATAAAAATACTTCATAATATTTTACAGTAAGCGGTTTTTGTTCATGATTTTTTTAAATTTAAAATGTAAGATAAATATTTCTCAAACGATTTCACATAAATCATTTCAAATAATTGGCCATTCATGTAATATTAGCTTAAGTAAGTAAGCAAATCTTAAGACCTGAGGCATTTATAGTTCCTGAGATATATTTTTTGTTCAATACAAATTACTTACTGTACTAACATACAGGGACGCGGTTAAGGAAACAAGATAGACCATACTGTTTAATAACAAGTTTTGTTTATTTTCATGTCTTGAACAAAATCCCGATATTTGGCCACAGAATTTCCAAACTTCCAGTATATGTATACTGCACGTGCGCGGCTAATGTTTTTAGGACAGTCTTTTGACCTAGCTAACGCAAAAGGCTAGTAGTATTCCGGCCGGGTTGTTCGCCTTTCGGGATGCCTCTTGCTCTAACAATGAAACAAGTATTATATTTTGTTTGAAAGCACATTGCTTATTACTCTTTTAGAGTTAAAATTCCGTCTCTCATTTGAACAAATGGAATGGTGGCATTCAACCATCTACAATTACAATTTCAACTATTTATTATAATATAAATCTATGTTCAAAGCACAAACACAAAGCCTATGGATTTATTCATTGTCGTTATTAATATCATAAATTATCACATCAACGGAGTAATATCATAACCCAGTACTGACAAATAAAGAACCATGTACCGACATAGAATAAACTGTCTTCCAATATAAAAAGTATGTTATACTAAATACAAGAAACTATGTACTGACATATGAAAAATTTTGTAGTGGAAAATAAAAAAGTTTGCATATAATTGCCAGCGTATTGGCTCAGTGGCTAAGGCTTTGGACAGCGGAGATCTTAGTCCAAGATTTGAATCCCTAACTAAGCTAACAGTTGGAACTTCACTCGTCCACAGGCTTATCTTTTTTTTTTTGTTTATTTATTTTTTAACTGGTGAGTGACGTTACAAAATAAATAAATAAAAAAAGATAAGATTCAAGCTGCGTCCTAACATACAAGAAAATTTGTACTTACAAACAAAAAACTGTCTACTGACAAATAAAGAACTCTGTACTGACAAACTATAAACTGTGCACTGATATATAAGAAACTCTTTAGTGGAAAATAAAAAAAACGTTGTACTGACATATAAGAAACCTTATAGAGGAAAATAAAACACTTTACTTATAAATAAGAAACTGTTTTGACACTAAATTTGCACCTGCCATTTATAAAAATCTAATGATTAATAGCAAAAGAGTATATAATCGGCAAACAACAAACTTCTGGCTGGCAAGTTTGAATAATGCTGGGTGATAAATAAAACCTGAGGCTCCCCAGAAAGTGTTGGAATCTTATAAGATTGTGCACCACTATATCTAACAATGAGCCATCTATCTTTCAAATAATCCTTTAACCCTTGCAACAGATGACCAATGACACCAAAATCACTCAGCTTTTGTACCAGGTCTGTATGGCTCACCCTATCAAAGTCCTTTAAAAAGTCCAAGTATATGCTATCGATCTGGTGTCCTCTAGAGAAGGCTGACATTATAAAATCTGAAAGACTGCTATAATTGTTGAGGTTGGCTAAAGATTGTTTTCAAACGACTGAAGCAATTTGGCAATATGTATGTTAGTTTTTCTAGGCATTCCATAGTAGAACCAGGCAATGAAAGGGATGTATCATCAATATAAAGGAAGAGCTTGAACAATTAATTACCAGGTGGAAGGTAAGATAGTTAATCTATAGAAGGAAGAGAGTACGACCGAGGTTGGATCCCTGGGGCACCCTGTTGTAGCCTAACTACGGTTGAAGTGAAGGTTACATTTAAAAGGAAAACACTTGTAACAACCATGGTCTCCACCAATGATGTTGCTTTATTTGAATAATTTGTTAAGAACAGGATTTCTGTCACATATGACTTACCACACAATTGTAGCTAAATACTTTACACCTCCCTTCTTAACCCTGTGGCACTGGCACCCTGGTTTGTGACATGAGTACTGGTGCCAAATCTCAGAGACACAAAATTAAATATTTAAAATGTTTAAAATATGTCGAAACACATTAATGCCAATTTTTCCCCTATAACTTTACTTACTAATAAGGATATTTAGGTAAGGTAAGGAAATAAAACTATTTTCTTATATTTACATTCTTATAGAACAATTTTTAAAATGTTTACAAACTTTTTTTGAAAAAAATAGGTTTTTGCAAATGTTACAAAACACGTTTAATGGTTTTAAAATACAAAATTAGTTAAGGGGAATAGTGCATAATAATATACAAACAAATTCAAAAATTTACTTCCACTGAACAAGGAATGAACATTTTCTCTCATAAATTGAATTTATTTTCGTTTAAAATTGAGCAATTTGGGCATGTAAAAGATGCATGATCCAGTCCTTCCAGTCAAATAAACTTAAAACTGTGTTTTACATTAGTACTTTGTCTTATTTCAATTTTTCTACAAATCCATTAATAGAATCTTTCTCCTCTTGGTCGGACTTGTCAAACTCCTTTTCGGAAATATCATTCTCTACATCATCCAGAAGCCTGCATATTCTCCCTTTTTGTTTCACTTGCCATCATAACTCAAACAACAGATGTAATATAAAAAAATAACATATTTTTAGCTTGTAAATTGTATACATATTCACCTAACTATAGTAAATTTAAAAACACAAACTTGAAAAAATGTAACATGAGCACTGGCAACAAGTCTGACAGACTCTAAATGTGAATAAATAAAAACCACAAGGGATGTGGAATTGACGACTGTGCATCAGTCACTAGCATAAGGAAGGATGCAGCTACTGTGAATCTTGTGACTTTAGGCCACTTGACTCTACCACACCAACCATTACAACAGCCCTCGGGTCTGTGAGACTTGGTGCCAGTTCCGCAGGTTTAAACTGAGCTGAAATAGTTGCTCTTTAACCACACATTAATACGCGTTGTTCAACAGATATTCGCTTTTCTACCATAAAATTAAATTTAAATTTTCCCCATAAACAATAGCTAATGCATCTTTATCTATCTGAAAATATGATACTGGTCGCTCTACTCCTTCTTTGTTTAAGACACTAGGCACGCAACCAAAACTTATGCTGCTTGCGTCAACTTTGAGTATTACAGGCAAGTCTATCATAATGAGCGAGAATGGGTGTTGCAGTTAATATTTTTTTGTTTAACTAATTAAAAGCTTCTATGCACTTGATATCAAATACAAATGGTAATTTTTTTAGGATTATACAAAGGGTTTAGAATATTAGACAAGTTCTTTACAAATGATCTATAGTACATAATTAGCCCAATGAAGGATTTAACTTCAGTGAAAATTTCGGTTGGGGGTGTTATGTGAGGTATGAAGACCCTCCCTGTCAATTATAACCCCCACCCTCAAATGAAGAGTACATGCAAAGAATTTGCATTTGTTAGATTTCACTGTAAAACCAACATTACTTAAACAGCATCGAGGTTGCTCCCCTGACTTAAGTTTCTGTTCATGTAGATTTATTTATTTATTCATAAGACGCCGATCGTCAAGATATGGGCGAATATGGAATTCGAATGAGTGTGATGAGTGTAGATGAGTGAATGTAGTCATTGTTACAAACTAAGGCCGACTATTCCTTAGAAAGTGTCATTAATTAATAGCCCAATGACAAATGAACAGCCGGTGGTTATCAGCTGATCCTTCTCAAAATGTATTATGACTCTGATTGGGATCGAACTGAGAACCTTTAGCACATGAAGCTGGGATTGAACCAACTTCGCTACCGATCATATAGGCCAGTACTGGTTTCATTGTGGATCCAAATTACCATAATTTGCTCTTTTCCAAGGCCTAGATGGACTTTTAATAAAGCAAATTTGGTGGCCTTTACCACCAGGCTTGATAGCATCAGGTTCATTCCTCCTAAATTATAAAATTATGATCGTTTTACAAATCTTGTCTCGTCCATTGCTAAAGCTTGCATACCAAGAGGATACAGAAAGGAGTATATAGCAGGATGGAGTACGGTATCAGATGACCTTTATTAAGAGTTTAATGCTACCAAAAACTCCCACAGATAATCTGCTACTGCACTTTCCAGACAGTGCCTGGAGAGAAAAATGGGTTAAAACTGTTGAAGATATAAATTATACCCACAGCTGTTGTAAAGTGTGGTCACTTTTAAAGAAAATCTCTACTGGTAAATCTCCAAATCAAAGAAAAGTGCTTCACCTGAAGGCTTCTAATATAGCTAAACGGATAGTCAGCTTATCAAAGTCAGCCCACCATTTTTCTGACTAACATGTGCTTTACAATCTGAATGTAATTAAAAAGAGCCAACTGGCATCCCTAAAAGTCTCCAGAAATTTTACAGAGTAAGACAGAGCAACAATATCTTTCCGGAATGTCTTATGCGTGCTGGTAGCTAAGTGAAACAATGACTTCAAACAGTCTACAGTAAGATACTAGCTACAGGCAATTTGCCACAAGCATTTAAGCGTTCAGAAGGAGTAGATCTTCTAAAGCTTGGCAAAGACCCTGAACGAGTAGGAAGTTATCGCCCTATATCTCTTCTTATTGTTTGTTATAAATTGCTGGAAAGACTGTTATACAACAGAATATCGACCATTTTTTATTCTAATTTTCCAGTTGAGCAGGCGGGTTCTCGCCCTGGCCTAAGTTGTAGTGACCAGATCATAGTCTGATCATAGCTCTGGCATAATTTATTGAGAATGGGTTTGAAAATAAGTTAAACACATCTGCACCTTTTTTTGATCTCACAGGGGCTTATGACACAGTATAGAGCAATGGTTTATTTTATTTAAATTCTACAGCCTCCTTCCCTGTCCCTTTCTTTTTCAACTTCTGGAGTTAATGCTTAGTGCCAGGCTAATAAAAGTTTATCTCAGTCGTGAAGAAAGCTCTTTTAGACAGCTGAAGGATGGTCTTGCTCCAGTTTTATTCAACCTGTATATCACTGACATCTCAATCACCAAGTAAAGAAAATGTATATATGCAGACAATATTGCTTTAGCTTATCAACACAAGGACTTCACAGCTAATGAAGAAGCACTCACAAACGATCTTGCAACTACCGAAGAATGTTTTAGAACCTGGAAGCTAAATACTAGCCCATCAAAAACCAAAGTAGCCTGCTTCCTACTAAGTAACCAACTAGCTAATAGAAAATTAAACAACTTTCTAAATGGTGTAAAACTCCACCACAGCAACTGGGAGTAAAATTAGATTGATCGCTGACATTTAAAAGCCATCTTCAAAAATACAGCAGCTAAAATTAAAACGAGGGTAAATGTACAACATCATATTGCCAGAACAACTTCCTGCGTACTACTGCCAATGTACACTTCCTGTGTACTAGCCTACTGAGATGTCACTGGTTTATTTAGCTGCTGAATACAGTGCTCCTGTATAGCTAAACAGTGCACAAAGTAAAGGGATTGATACCCAACTTAATAAAGCCGTAATAACTATTAGCGGCACTCTAATGGCAACTTCATTACCTTGGATCCCGATGCTGTGCAATATAGCTCCTCCAGAAATAAGACGTCAGGAGGCACTACTAAAAGAATTCAATAAATCTTGAATGCCCCACACCTCCCCATTACCCAGGATCTCCCATGTCAGAGCGGTCGATTAAAATCTCTAAACCCACCTCTACACACTACTCCAGTTGAGCAGAGACGGGATGAACCTACCTCGTAGGGAATGGACACTGTTGAATCGGTTCCGAATTGGAATGTGCAGATGTAACCACTGAAAATACGTATGGGTATTTACACTAGATCAGTAACGTAATTGTGGGGAGTTTATTCAAACAATGGACCACATAGTTACAGAGAGCCCCCTGCGCTGTTTACCCCCGGAGAGATTAGCTAGTATAAATAGAATCATTGAGGCAGGTCTTAAATGGCTTGATGTATTGGATCTAGCTTTGGGACAGGAGATCACTTGTTATTTTTAAGTATAAAACACAACTTTTATATCATTTTAAATTGATAAATGGGGCTGACAAAAAACTATACGCTAAAGACTTCTCTCAATCTGTTATTATTAGTTACATTATACGGCGCTTATATTAAAATAGCGTCAAAATATGACTTACTAAAAAAATATAGCTAGATACTTTACACACCCCTCTCCGTGCATGAAGTTCAGGTGAAATATAGTGCCGCATAATATACTCTCTGTTATCATCATCGGTTGACAGAATCAGGACAGAATGTCTCTTTCCGCTGATCTAAGAGCTGAAAAAAATCAAGAACTAAACATCATGTTCTTATTTTTCAAAGCAGAGACTGATCTCCTTATTAACCTTACTCTGCCCATTCCCCATAGACTAATGATATGTGCGAAGAATAGACTACTGATATTCATGCAAAGTAAGGGAGCGAACCAATACAGTAGGTAGAAGGTGAATATACTAACAAATCTTTCCATCTAGGCCGGATTCGAACCAGTGCTATATCTAGCGGATATGAACCCAGGTTCAAAGTCCTTACGCCTTAAACCACTCGGCCACCGGCTCACCCAAATGTTCTCATCTACTCCATCTTTCAAAGCAGCATTTCATGGTTTGTAGTATCGAATGCCTTACTCAAATTAAAAGCCTGCAGAGTAATTGACCATGCCCAAGTTACTAGCTATGTCGTTGATAAAGTCTAACATTACGATGGGTTTGTTATTTATTTTTAACAAATCAATGGTGATGTTCAACAATTATATTTCTTTAATTGAAGAAACTCCATAGGCGGCTTAAAACAACGCTCTTATAACCCTTGGAGATTGCTGTTAAAATGGTAATAGGTCTATAGTTATTACTGTCTGTTTTATTTCCTGTCTTTAATATTGGTTTTACCATTACAAGTTAGAATGCATTTGGGAAAATAAAACATATAAAAATACCAGAAGTAAATTCTAAATACCATAAGGTCGTTCTAACTTTACCTCTGAGGTTTGCGGGTTAGACTGAAAAAACACCACATCCAGACCGCCACAGCCCTAAATTTTACATCTGGTGATTCACAATTGGGAAGAATGTAGTAAGGTACAAATTTATAATTTTTTTAAATGTGAATGAAAATCTTGTTAGTGTTTAACTGGGACGTACATTTTTACTGTTTACAAATATCAAAAGACAAAGTAAATCGGACAATTTTAACTTATAAAAACTATCAGGCCCTATTTGTGATTTATCTAGACCAGAAACAAATTAGCCGTGTGACAGGAGGGAGCCCAGCGTTCAAGATATACAATGTTGCCATGTTATGCTCCCCTCAGAGGTAAAGTTAAAACGGCTGGAGAATAGGTTGTTGAATGCTCTGTAAGACTAAACATTTTTATAACAATTTCATCTGCCGCTGCTGTTTTCTAGGCTTTTGGCAGGAAATAGCATCCTTCACTTCTTTTTCATTGGTTGGATTAAAAATGAATGAGCTGACTGATTTTTTTTGAAAAATCTATGTAGTTACGTGTAAGAAAGATAACAGCCTAACCAATAGCCCTGATCTTACCACTTTCATAATTTGTGACAGATTTTTTTCATTTCATTCATATTCGTATTAAAATACACTCAAATTGTGTTGGCATAGTATATTTTAATGACGAATAAATTTGCACACGATACTGAAAATTACTTTGGTTTTTAATTAAAAGACATAACAATTCTTTATCACTGTTAATACTCTTTTCATTACTCAGTGCTGCAACTCGGATACTTCGTGGGCTCTTTCCCTCCTTCCAGCTTCCACTCCAGCCATTCCACTTCTTATTTTTTCATTAGTTAACTTCTTTCTTCTTTCTAAGTATGCATTATATATGTACGTTTGCCGGAGATTTTGTTTATAGTGACGTCTAATATTTGAGTAGTCAACTATTTTTTATATGGTTTTCTGTACACTTTCCTGGGAATAATGCATTTCATTCAAGTATATTTGAAGACTTATTTGATAGCACAATCATAAAATCAAATGTGACTGAGTGTATCATCAGGTGAGGCAAAGCTTTTTATTTTGAAGATCCTGTTTAGCTTCTGCCAAAAGTATGATTTCAAATGGATTTGGCAATATTAGTTATTAAATATGGACGTTTTATAAACTTCTATACACCTACTATTCAATGATAAATCGTCTTTTCATGAACAAGATGCTCTTAATCCAGGCCCTACCCTTACTTAGTGCTAATACAAATCTTTCAACTAACTTACCCCATGATTTCTTCACATTGCAAGCCTTAGTAATTATTTGATATAGCACACTGCGTTATTTAATTTTTTAACTCAAAAGGCAATTTTTATCCTAAACTAACCTAACAAAAAAAAAAAAAAAATTAAGATAGCCTATTTAGGCTATTTGAAGTAAATGAACTATTGGATATTTTAACTCTTATCACGCCGTAAGCGCATATTCGCGTAATAAATACAAAAATAAGACTTTCGTAACAATTTTTCTAATTTAAACCGGTAATGCGTTTGGGTTATGGGCAGTAACCCAGAGTAACTTAATCAGCGACTCATGAGAGACACATTGTGCGACTTTACCTTTTGTTGGCCTGTCAATCACTACGAGACTGGTTTTTGTTTGGTAGTGTACATTTCCACTCTGCCGTCTAATGCCCCAAGCGCACATACGCGAAGCTACTGTCAAGCCGAGCAGTTGTCATTGTCCACCGCCTCACCACTTGAAACTGTGTATTTGGTTTTTTATCATTACTTTAGTTTAAAATATGTTAGTAATTTATTAGTTTTAAATGTCAATATGAATAATCTGGCCAATTTTGATTTTGTGGAAGATATTAAATACATTGTACTCAAGTGATATATGTATTTACTAATTTTTTATTATATTATTTGCATTGTCTTTATTAGTAAATATACTCAGTTATACATATTTTATCAATAGTAATAATAATTTGTATTGATTCATACTGTATAAGTGATCTATTGCCTTAGGCTTACTTTCAAGTAAAAGCTTATTTATATATAAGAAAAAAAGGTAAAGTAAAATAATAAAAGTTTCAAAATGTTATGATATCTTTTATTTTCCTGTACAGAACAATAAAAAAATTAGCAACTAAAAAATATAATTTTGATTTTTTTTATAATAAGTTGGCGCTTAATGGAAAATAGGCATTGTATTAATGGCGCTTTAAGGGTTTTAGGTGGTTTTTCTCCAATCTTGCATTAGATTGTTTACTGTGGTT
This sequence comes from Stictocephala bisonia, assembly GCA_035578905.1. Taxonomy (NCBI): domain Eukaryota; kingdom Metazoa; phylum Arthropoda; class Insecta; order Hemiptera; family Membracidae; genus Stictocephala; species Stictocephala bisonia. The sequence continues at coordinate 118,621 of JAQJVL010000741.1, forward strand.
TCCAAAAATTTGTGAAGTGTTTGGCTAATTTGATGTTTTACTAAGTGAATTTTGCTTGCCTAGTTTGTTTGCTTATTTACTTAAAAATTGACCATTGAGATGTACTGTACCAGTTAGTATACTACCTTATGCTATTAGTAAGGTCATCTAAGAGATCCAATTTGATTTACAATTTGTTTTTATAATATTTTATATAACTTACAACACCTGCTGGTTTTATTTTATTTGGATTATCCATATATTTAAATTCGTAAGGCGAATCAGTTGTGTCAAAATTCCAAGCGCTACACTCCACCTACAGTCTTCGGAAATGGCTTATTTTAAAGCACAAATTGTAGATGGCGGGAAAAATAAAAATTCAGCAATTCACCTTTAGGGCTCCACCCCATTTGCCTTCAAAGTTCCTATATTAATCTTATGTGAAGAGGGTTGCTAACTTTTGTTTTAATTTATTGAGTCCAGATGTCAATAAGATAAATTAAATATTCCAGCTGTTAATTTTTTATACTCTAATCAACAAGGTACAAGGCCAAACCTTTTAGAAGCTGGTGTTTACCTGAACAAACCAGTGTTTACACAAGGACATTTTTGCATTTAGTTGAGAAAAATCCCCAGACAGTATTAAATTTAACTGTTTATTGAAAATACTGTCAACCAGAACAACAAAATAGACAATCCTTACACAGAGAGGTTTTAACACAACAATAATAGGTACCTGATTAATCTGTATATATGATTAGTTTTACAAAACTATAAATAATTAAATATTATACATTAAATATTTAACAGCAACATTTTAATTAACATTTATAAAGTGGCTTTTGCCCCAACAAGCCACTAGTTTTAGCCTTTTGTCTAAAGAAACAGATACTGTCCAAACCAATGCATTTGCTGAAGGCACATGCCTTTGCTGCTATCTAGTTTGTTGGTTTTAAATAAGCGCAAAACTATTTCAATTTTGATTGGTTTCAAATAAGCTTGGACGACTATTTGCATACTACTAGCTCAGTTACAAGTCACTTCAGCGTGTGCTGGCGAGAGAAGGAGACGGCGGGCGCTATCTATGAAAACTGAATTTAATTTTACCAAACACAAAAACCAGCTTCTCAGAACTCATATGAACAGACAGTCTTCTTAATGATCATACTTTGACAGAGATAGTTTTAACTCTGGCCCACGAGGGGGACCAGGATGCCTCACATATAGACTATATTACAACACATGAGTCTTACTCATGAGTGAAAAATAAGAAAACTCTGTCGATATATCAGTTTACTCGCATATTAGGATTTAACAAGTAATTTTGGGGGGTAACTGTGGAGCAGCAGGCAGACGAAAGGCTTCTGCAGACTAGGTAATTGAAAATTTTAAAAAATATATCTATTTTGTTGGTCAATGTGCATATTAAGTTGAGAGCTCAGGCTGTCTCTGTTAACTTGTAGATAGATATCAATCACCCTCTTCATATTTTTAATTTAAATTTAATTTAATGACTGTGTAACTTTGATCCACTACTAAATTGTATATTTTTTTTAGGATGGGTGGAGAAGACAGCGATAAAATTGTTCGTGATTCAGGAGATACATTGACCATCAAGCTCACTGAAGATGAAGAAAAATATCGGGCTAAATATTTACCTGGTAAGACAGAAATAGAGTTACGGTTGTGAGCTGTAAGCAAGAAAACATCTGCAAAAACTGTCTGGTGGCACATCTCAGGCATTTATCCTTGATATACCTAATTTGAGCAATCCTGACATAATCAGTTTGGTTGCTGTCCCCATGATAATGGTTTTGTTTTATGTATTATATTTGTAAGCAGCAGTAAGGTGGCACTTGAAAGCCATACCGATGTGGACAATACCAGAAAAGTCTGGGGTGTCCATGTTGAGAGGTAGTCAGCGACGGATGTTGTGTAGAATACTACATGATTCAAATTATTCCACCTAATCTGTAGGTCCCTTAGTTATCCTGGCTATTGAGCTATTAATTTCTAAGCATAAATCAAATTCACATAGTAACCAGAACGCACAGGTCATCCACACTCATCCTACACTCGTGATCATTCATATTTCCCTTAAAATACGCACAGAGTTGTGTCACCGTTTCATATTTAAAAGAATAAGTTGATTTTTATTTGTGTTTTCATCTGTTTCAGGTCTGTCTTTTTTCAGTCCTATTCTATATATATTTCTTCCCTATCCCTACATTCTGTTCTTTCCATCATCCTGAAAGGATCTGTTTGCATGTGTATTGGTTAGAAGTTAGAACACAGCACAGACATTGAGTACTCACACATCTTGAATGTTGAACATGAGCCTAACAACACTAATAATCGTTTCTGTAAAACACCCGTCCATTAACGGACTTGGTTACCTCATAAAATTTAAAATATTTGTAGACAGCAAATCCACCCGACAACTCGTGGCCGAGCAGGCCTACCAACATTCCACTCAACCTTAAGGGGTTCCTGGTCATTTAGATCTATTCGCCCGCCCATACACGAAAATTGGTATTACCTCTGTGTGTGTATGGGTGGGCGGGTGGGTCATTGCCTCTGTACGT